>VDFB02315020.1:0-45113 GCA_007258455.2 Sequoia sempervirens | reverse complement strand
TAAACAAAACAGCTACCTTAGATTTCTTTTTACATTGCACTATTGTCCAAGACAAATCAGGAACAAGATTAGAAACATTTAGACTAAAAAGGGAAGAACCCCCTTCAGAGTAACTAACAAGTTGAAAAAAATTGCTTTAGGTGAAGCATCCAAAACCAAGTCTAAAGAGCAAGATTTGTAGTTGAAACAACCTTTTCTAGAAAGAAGGTAGCAGGGAGCTCAAGGGAGGTAGCACACATAGTAGTAGGAGTAGCCTTATCCAGAAATAACACAAAAAAATAGTAGCTTATCCAAGAGCACCCTTATCCAAAAAAGGCACTTGATTATCTTGGGAACCATAACTTGTATAATTTTGAACATGTGATGAGGATGAGTAACTTATTGGTTAATTATTATAAATAGGATTTTAATCAATTGAAGAATTACAAAAAAATGAATTGTACTTAGATTCATTTGACTCAACATTAGAAATATCATAAGCTAAATCCCTAAGGTATAAGTTTTGATCCACCATGATAGCCTCTCTACAAGAATTTACAATGGATAACACTCCTAGTTCTTGTCTCATAAAATTTGAGTTAGGGGGTCAAGTCCGTATAGGTATGAATCGAAAATGGAGCTAGGAACTCTAAAAAAAAATGGCAATTACAATATCACGTGAATTGTAGGAAAATAAGTTGTTTATTAATGATCAAATGAGGTGTATATAAAGGAATCTTGAGCAAACCAATTTCAAAAATCATAGGGAAAAGGTTTGTTCAAATTTTATAACAAATTATGAGATAATTACCTCTCTAACTACCAACTTGTCACCTAAGAAAGTGGTTAATCTATAAAGTAAAATAAATGGTGTAAATAAAGGTAGAAAATGAATTCTACAACACCCCCCCTTAAGCATAGCTTAGGTGGGAACAAAATATTGGGTCCTAAAAACAAGGCCTACGATAAAGTACCCAAGTACAATGCACCTGACTAGAAGGCCCCCAAAGATGATGCTATTGATGACTTGGACCATATTCCTTATGAAAAGTACTATGATTTATGAGTAAGGAATCATATTCCTGCCATATAGCCCTATCCCACTAAAGTATGCCTAATGTCTCATGAAATGTCTTTGGATTAGAGTTAGAAACTAAGAAAGCATGTGGCTCATTCTAATAATTTGGCCATGTGCACCTACCATCTCTTGGATTCCCTACCCAACTGATAACACTATCAAGTTTTTATCTAACCTAGAGAGGGTGAGAAGTGGGTGAGTTAGGCGTTAAAGCATCATCCTTCAAAGCATGTGATGAAGTAGATAAAGATGGCTCCCCATCGCTATCCTCACTATCAGAAGAAGAATTATTTACCTCAAAAACCTAATGTGGATGATTAGATTCATTAGAAGAATCATCAACACTAAGTGAGTCCTTAATAAAATGAGAAATGTCGATTGTATAATTAGTTTAAATCTCATGAAACTTAACACTTCTCTTGATGAAGAAATCATGTGTGATTGGGTGGAGAAGTCAATATCCTTTTACACAATCTAGATAACCTACAAAGATACAAGGTTTGGATTGAGGATCCATAGCCTTGTGATGCTACCAAGGTATTTGTGTTATAGCTAGAGATCCAAAGACCCTAAATTTATCAACTAATGGTTTTCTTCTTATCTAAGCTTCAAATGGAGTGATAGCCTTCAATACTTTGTGAGGAAAAATATTTTTTATATATAACAATAAAAATTGATTGCTTCTGCCTAGTATTATGGTATAATACCTTTGGAGTGTATCATACAATTATCCATCTTTTTCAAGGATATATTCTTATGTTATTCAACCATTATATTAAGGATTATAAAGATATATCCATTACATGTCTATCCCCTTTGTTGTGCAAAAATTTTCAAACTTGTTGTTGACATATTCCCCCCATTAATGCCTTGAAATCTTAAAATTTGTCAAAGACTTCATATTTTTGTCTAAGAAAGTAGACCCGTGTATATCTAGAAAAATTATCTATGAAGGTGAGAATATATCTTTCCTTAGTAAAGGATGGATGGGGGAATACCTGCGATACATCACTATGAGGTAGATCCAAAGATTGTGTTGCCCTCCAGGATTTATCTTTGTCAATTTTTTCTTTAGGATGCTTACCAAGGGTAAAACCCTCACAAAGACCCTTAGATAATGTGACTCAACAATCCTATGATCATGTCTTTATGATTAAGTTTCTCTAGAAATAATGGTATTTAAGGTGGCCAAACCATTCATGCCATAATTTTCTAATATCATTTGAATGAATAAACAAGGTTGTGGAAGAAACATCAGAAGAAAAATGTGAGAAGGTATATAATCTAGAATGGTGATCTTCACTTCCCACAACTATTAAATCATTGTTAAATCCAAATCTCTAATCTCAACTATATCTAGAAAAAAATGACTTGCATGCCTTTCCTATGCCTTTCCTTATGTGAGTAATCTAGTACACTAATAGGAGACTAGTTGAAAGTGAGATTAGAGTATCATCACCCATGGTGATAGTAGACATGCTAGAAGGCTCTAAGAAAGATAACTCAACCTATAATGAGGCCATGTGGTATGAAGCACTGGAGTCAATAATCCAAGATGGAGATGAAGTGAAAGTTGTAGCAACTAAAGACTTTACCTTAGACTTTTATTTATCCTTGTCCTTAGTTGATCCCTAGTTTTATGAGGATGGATTGATGGACTCAAGGACCCCTATATTATTCATTTTAATAAGATGAGAAAGTTGATCAATCTATTTCTTTTTGCACTTATGTTCCTTTTTGTTGTTGCCCCGAGCTGCTTATATCCTCCCCAGCTCTG
Source organism: Sequoia sempervirens (assembly GCA_007258455.2). Classification (NCBI taxonomy): domain Eukaryota; kingdom Viridiplantae; phylum Streptophyta; class Pinopsida; order Cupressales; family Cupressaceae; genus Sequoia; species Sequoia sempervirens. The sequence continues at coordinate 42,279 of VDFB02315020.1, read as the reverse complement.
TAGTGCTCCTAGCCCCTGCATCTGAAAAAGCAATTATATTAAAGCGAGGCTCTAAGAAATGAAATATTCAATCCTTACATACACACCTACCTATGCATGTATAAAATGATCCATAAGTGCATTAAATAAGCATGCAAACCTTGGATGTCTCAAAAAACAATGAAGTCATCAAACACATCAAACATATGCATTTATTTTCTAACTATTTGCTTCATGTGCAGATTTAGGACAAGTATGGCTACTGTTCTGATTCGGATCCAAATATAGCATGTGGGGTAAATGTGGCTCCCACAAGGGTAGATCCCAGCATGCTTTGAAAGAAAAAGGAAATTGAGCAACTTGATCAAAGATTTATCCATTATCAATGCATTAAATCAATTTGGAATCACACCAGTTGATCAACTTTCATTATCAGATTCAAAAGATTCAACATATTGTGTTGATATGTCCTTCAATTTTCTTAAGAAGATCCATGATCTGTTTATAAAGGGAGTGACTTCATCGATGCATCAAGTTCAATTATGCATTTTTTGAATAATGAGGAAGCATTTCAAGTTGTTGTCAAGCCCCTCTCACCATAACCCTATTGGGAAATCACACATCACATAGGAAGGTGAGTTGTTAGGTCACCCACATATGTGACAGATGGATGTTCAATAAAGTTAAAATGAGGAGACTATGTGTATATATTACACATAACAAAAGAAGAGAAATGGTTGAATCAAGGTCATGATACAAGTACAAGGACAGCACCTTTGCAAGAGCTACAAGAGGAAAAGGGGATTGATATTATTCATTCATGGGTGTACTGGTGAAAGTGAATGCAATAGATAAAGGTCATTGTCATTGATAAGGACAACCAACAATGCATGCTACAATGGTCTAATGAAGGACAGCAACAAAAACAAAATCTAAAGTTGCACAAGGCTCTATTCAAGGCCTTCTCAATCAAACATTAGACAAACAAGTTTCCAGATAACATTCAATGCAGGATAGTTTAACAAAAGGCAAAGACATTCAAGAAACATCAACTCTAGTTGACACGGATAATATGCCTATTGAAAACATGTCATTACAAGAGGTTTATGACAGCAATGGAACCCTCATATGATGTGATCGAGATACAATTGCTATGCTCATAACCTTTCATGCAGGGGTTTTGGTCATCATGATTGATCCAACATGGATCATGATTGCATACAAGAAATGGCAATTTACAAATGACAATTAAGCAGTCATGATTCAGGAGAGGTCTCATTTTGGAGGCCAAGGCCATAGTACAAGTGTATATGAATAGCAACTATGAGGTTATGCTACAAGAAATCCATGAAGGTTCATGTAGGACAGCAAGCATTACAATGGTGCAAGTGCATATGAACAACAATCAACAATCAGAAACAAGCAGTGAAGGAAGCAAAGGACAGTTGCATTGTTACCTTTTCATACCATTGATCATCCATTCCAGCAATAGGTTGTAATAGTGAAAGCATATACTTGCACAGGGGTAATTAATGAAGATATTCAACATAAAAACCATTATAAATCATGGTGATTCAAGGGAACAGAGCATAGTCATGAATAAGCGTAGTACCATTAAAGGCTACAGGTTTGTCTTCATGTTATCTATGAATTTGAAAAAACAAATCTACACTGGGTGACACCATGACTATAGCCATGAAATGGATTGCAGTGAGATAAATAATATAAATGGTTGTTGTCACTATCTCATTTTCTCTTTGTACAGTCATTACTAAGTCCTAACAAGTGAATAGCAAAGGGATAGGTGTCAATAATATACCTCCATCTGACAAGTCCTGGACTTTTGGTGATCTCATTGACCCAATAAGGCATTGCTTAGAATCATTTCATATCTTTTTGACAAAATCAAAAGGACAACAGATGTATCCAATTGCAAGAAGAGAGAAATGTTCAAGGGAGGGGCAGTACCATCATCTTAGGTACCACTGTTGCAAAATGATTAATGACAATCCTTGTGTTTGTATGCATGGATGTTCTAAAGAATGCATTGGGTAAGGTGAATTCATGGCATCTTTTGGTGAAAGGTTTTCCAAGCATGAGCAAAGATCCAGTGTCCATTGCTACACATATGATTCATCCATACAAATGCAATAAGAATAAAATGACAAAAATAGATAGGCATCATTGTATGTTGTGGGGAAAGAGAGTGCCAGGCTGAGGCACACAAAAGGAACGGGGAGGTTGATAGTCTCTCGTGATCAGAAAAGGAGAAAAGAATCTAGTAGTGGGAGGCAAGGAACAAAAATGGATTGTTATTGTGCTTTTCATGGTGCCTATATATGCCACTGAATCAGTACTATCCCTGTGGAATCCAAGATTTTTAGTAGAATGTGAGATTTTTAGTGAAATATAGATTATTCATAGTGACCAAACCCATTTTGGGGTTTTTGTTTTCAAAAAACATTCTACAGAAAGGAAGTGCTATAGAAAACCTAGTTAAATGCCCACTAAAAGACACATTTTTCTACAAATTGGGGGCTTTCATTGTACCCATAATGTGCAATGGAATTTCCTCATTTTTTGCAACAAAATCTAAAGTTGTTTTCAAATTGAAAACATACCCATCTGGGTTCATCATAAAATATGAGAAAGAAATGACAATAGGGTAAAACATTCTACATGAGTAAAAAAATGAAAATCCATTTCATGTGTTTCTGACAAGCCGTGGTGAAAATTGGCCTTTTTCTAAAAATATGAAAAACCCACTTGGTTTTTCGATAAATAGAGCAACATTGCTATTTTCTACATAAAAATGGAGAGAATTTACAAAATCATCTGCATTTCTTGCGACAAATAAGAACCTTTCAAATAAATCATGTAACCCACTTGGGTTCTCTACTAACAGTTGCAGATTCAACAAATGTAAATGCTACAAGAAACCCAAACAGGGGTTTTTCACAAAAATGCAAAATGAAGCAAAAAATCATGAATACAAGAAGACCCAGTTTGAAAAAAATAGAGTTCAAGCCGCAACTGGTTCTTTCTTTTCTACATTCCAAGAATCCCATCTGGGTTATTACGATTTGTTAATACAAAGAAGAAATCAAAAGAATACATGAGGGTTTTCAGGAAATGAACACAAAAGACTTTTTTCCTATTCATGGTCGGGGCCAATGAGTCTTTTTCTTCAAGAAATCAACAGAAATAACACAAGGGAGTATCCTTATTAACAAATATAGAAAAGAAGCAATCATTTTATGCTTTATTCTTAAGGAAGAAACAAGAATATGGGTCGTTTTGCACAGAATCAACAAGAATGGAGTCAATTCAACTCACCTGAGCTTTTTCTCACAAATTTCTTGCAAAAATTTTGAGCTTTTGCTTCTAATAAAGCTTCATTGAGTTCTCATGGTGGATGTTAACAAGTGAAACAACAAACAGAGAGAACAAATGACACAGTATGGGTCAAAAAATTATCCATGGTCGCAGCCTGTAAGTCCAAAAAATGGCCTTGAGGTGGAAAAAAATGCAGATTTATACCAAACAAATGTTGTTACCTGAGTTTCCATGGTGTTTTCCTCACAGAATCACCAAAAAACCAATCAATAAAGCATTTTCCAGTGTTCCCTTGAAACCCCATAGCGGCAGAGCATCATTTTCCAGTTTTCTTCAACGACCAAATGATGATGTTTTTTCATCATTTCGATGTTTTGTCATTTAGGGTTTGACCTCCTTTGGATTTCGATGGGATTTTTATCCCATTTAAATAAAACACATAGCAAATAAAATGGGGCTGAAATATGTATGCTATCACTTAGGCACTTTATGCCTTAGGGATTTCTTCCCTTATTTTGACTTATGTTAAGTCCTCAACACACATATGGAGTGCCATGCAATAAATGTGATATGCCTTGTGTTTTCCCAACATCATGACTTGGAATATGCTTTCCAAGGGACTTGGAGGTCATCCATATTGGCCAAGTGTTTTTGGATTATGATGCCTTTACAAAACAATGTGTATCACCATGTGTGAGTAAAATGCAAAATATGGTAAGTTGATAGTCAAGTGCCTTAGAAGCTTTTGAAAGCTTTTAGCCATAACATTATATGTTGCATTTGTTTCCAAATTTTGAGGATGTAATATGAGTGATTTGAAAATCACTTTTAGTTGCTTTTAATACAAATGTAATACATATTAATGGTGGGGCCCTTTGATCTTATGCTTGAATTGTAAAGTGACTTGTTAAGTGATGTTCTATGAATCACTTAACAAGGTCATTATCTTTAATTCTTTCTAAAAGCCATGTGTTTTCAAAAAAACACTTATTGCATGATGGAGAATGTGGTCAAGTATTGTATGAGGACCAATGATGACTTGCAGAAGTGTGAGATGTGTGGGATGTTGTTTTGACTATTTTTGGTGAAGGGGAGGCCAGCTGGAGGCATTTTTTGTCACATTTTTGGGGTGACTATTGACTTGGCCTATTTTTTTTCATGTGGAGGACATTTTGGAGAGTTCTAGAAGGTTCTTTTGGGGCCTTTTCTATTTTATCCGACCAAAATCTTCTAGAAACACTTGTGTGAGGGTTTTGATGTTTTTTGCTTAAGTATGTTGATTTGGATCATTTGAGGGAGTTCTTTCTTTTTCCAGCAGGAGGATAGCTCACTCTCTTGGAGTTATTTTTCATGGAGTTGTATTGTAACTCAAACAGACCTATTATACACTAAGCACTTTGAATTAATAGATTGGAGCATTTTTATCTTCTCTCTTCATGTTTTATGGTATGTCATTAATGGTTGATCAGTCTGTTTTATGAAAATTCTTCTTTCCTTACAAACTTGTCCCATGTTTCATGGATCCATTTGACAGAAAATGTATGTTTACAGGTTATAAATTATGTTGTTTAATGGTGGTATTGACTGTGAAAATCTATTTTTCCTTTTGAAAGCACTGTTACAAACCTCTTTATAAATTATTGATGTGAACTACATTGGTTTGAGATATTGATTTGAATGTGTAAGGTTATTAGCAGGTCTAAGTTTTTTTGGTGTATCACCTTAGTTTCTTTCCAGCATTAGGTTTATTTTATGCAAAATCTTACCCTTATCTCGGAGATTAAGTAGTTAGGTGGCATCAAAAGGGGAAGCCAACCCTTATCACTGGAGGTCTGCTTTCAAATAGGTTACCCGCAACCTGAAAGCAGTCCCGTGTTAGTCCAAAGCTGCTAAGTTCACTTAAGGCTTAGCAAACAGGGTGCAGATTTGGGGACCTAACAACACCAACATGAAATAAATATGACTAAATCAATTAACACATGAGAAAAATTAAGATTATCAAGGATTTTATTAAATATGAATTCAAATATTGAATAGGCTCATTTGGCACTCTTTGCTCTCTTGTCAATATTAAAAATGTCTCTTTTAGGTCTATGTTTTCTCATAAGTAATTCACAAAAAAAAAAAAAAGTTTCAGCCATGAATTTATTGAATTGGATGTTGATTGGTGGTACCAAAAATGGGCATCATCCTCCAAATTCAATGGGAATCATCTAAAACCTATATTATGGATGAAACCTAAAAATCCTTGAGTATTTTTTAATTCACTAATGTGTTCTTATACAGGTATCATACCATTGGTGGTGTGAGTTGGGAATCTAATCAATTAGAAAATGCTAAAATTTTCTATTTTCAAATTTTAACAAAAAGGAAAACATTCAAGTTATTGAAAAAATAATATCTAGACATTTTTGTTATCAAACCCTTTTAGTCCCAACTATGTTGATGATTATTTTTTCACACCAACAATGAGTAGAAAAAAATTCCCAAAAAAATCATTCATTTATTCCTCCAAGGTTTTGTGTACCCATTTAAGGTTATAATCTAAAATGGGCCTCGAAGGTTGTGTAGAACAATTCTATTTAAGGGAATTTTCTAGTATTCTTTGGGAATTCTTAGTTCTTATTGTTCCTATTATATTTTAACAATTTATTTATTTTATAAATATGTGATTCATTATTATTTTAATTCATAAATTATAGGGACAATTCACTATTTATACTCACAAGACAAATTCAAATTATTTATCATTAAAGCAATTCTCTACTATAATCTAAACTATCAGGTTTTAAATAAATTCAAAATATATTACGGAAGGGATGAAATTAGAAAATATTCTACAATAATTTAATAGTTTCTTCCTAATTAGTACAACCTTCACAAACCATATTATATATGCATTGAAATATTTCCCATGTCTAGGCAAATAATGCTAAACACTATCTAGATAAAAGAACAATGGCTAGTATTTATTTTAACAATTGGGAATTCACTCAAATTAAAGGTAAACTAGAAAAATATTTCATATCAAACTATATATTCAAGAATGTACTATATTTAACTAATATAATACAATACCAAATTATATTTCTAGGGATGAAAGTCTACATCTTAGCTTCACAAGTGAAAGACAGACTTGAGATAAAACTTGCATAGATCTAGAGAAATCTATTAACTTAGTATTAAAGCGAACTTATCAAATTAATATAAAATTATTTCACAACAAATTGAAAAATAAATTTTAGCAAGTTTATATAAAAAAATAGGAGATTCATAAAACATGCCAAGAAAATAGTAAATAAAAAACATTCAAAAGTATGTTATTCTTCTCTCTAATTAAGTTCCCTTAATCCACTATATTCATGATCACAACTATTGGTTGACATAGGGATGATCCTTTTCCATCTTAATCAAACTAATCACCTAGATTTGTTCCACATTTTCTTTAACTTCTTGAAAATCTCTAAGTAAACCTTTATTATACCCTTTTGCACATACTAGGACTAGATTATAAATACTTCAATTAGGTTTTTTGTCATTAATATGCAATCACCTAGTTTTCTTCGTCTTCTCTTTTTCCTCCTTGTGATATCTTTATCTCTCAAGATCAACTATACACATCATCAATAGTTTAAACTAATTTGAACAAATGTGCACTTACAACATTATTTAAATGTCATTTATAGTATTTTTGGGTATATATTAAATTGATAAAAATAGTATTTTTCTCAAGGTCCATTGCCACATGTCATTATTGAAGTATACCTTAAAAAAAATATCATTAACATAATTCAATAGAAATTTGTTTTATATTATATTAATTTAATGTAATAATGCTATGAGATTTCAAACTAAAAGAAAACAATAACAAACATAGTTCCCCCAAAATATTCCAAAAGAATCAAAAAGCAAAAATAGTTTTAAATTGATCTCTAAATCATATTTCAAATCAATATTTTACCTGTGTAGATCTTACTGATAATATGTAACTACAAAACATTTTTAAACAATCACAAGTAGGTCAATTTTCTTTATTCTATTTGTTCAAGAGTATATCAAGCCACCTCACCAAACAATTGGGCTTTGAAAAATATAAATATATGGTTTTATGAATCACTAAATTCAAAGTTTAGAAGGAAAGTGGAGTCTCAAAAATTTATCTTGAAAGATAGAAAAGGTGTAGAATATGCTTCCTACACTAGAAATTGTGAGAAAAGATAAAAAAAAAAAAAAAAAAATAAAATTGAAACCAATCAAGGAGGGAATTAAAATAATAAAGAATGGAATGGAAAGGAAGGATGGAAGGGAACATTTGAAGAACTCATGGAGGAAATGAATATGGATGGAATGGAATGGATGGAATGGAAACCGTGATCTAAAACCATCCAAAATGTGGCACCCAAATCCCTAGTTAAAAATTTAGCATAAATTCCAAGATGAGTCCACAAGCTAAAAATAACATATTCCTTCTACCTACCATAAGTTTTTCATAATTCACTCACCAATTTGTATTCTCCTTTTTTGCTCCATTATCCCCATTCAAATATGTATTATAATGTTTCATTACACATCATAATTTGGTCAACAATTACAACTCTCTCATATAACTCTTTTATGTGTCATAGGTGTTCTGACATTTCTAATGTGGGAAGCCCAAATTTTGGAGGCCTTAACTTTTGATTTTGGAGGTTGATTAGACCCCTTTTTCATATTGTGTATCTTGAATATATTTACATATTAGGCATGTAGGAACCAATTTTAAAGCCTAAAAAACATATTTTGTAATCTTTACATTAGGAGAAAGGTTGAGAAACCTCTCCTAAAATTCTCCCACTTTTCAAACATCTTTTAAGAGAAAAGGGACTACTAAAACTATAAATAAATTACATGGGGCTAAGAGGCCCATAGACTCACAAAATCACCTAAGTTTTTTTTATGCTCACTAGAGTTGTCAATGCATCTTAACATTTTGTAAAGTGTTATATTTTGTAAGTTCATCACCCTCTCATATTCTAACATGTCATGAAAAATGGTACTAGACATCAATATGGTTTATCCTCTTATGAAATATTAGGTTCTTTTCCAGACATATGGTACTTAACTATCACATAGAACTATAATATCTCTTAAATTTATCCCATCTTAATACAATCTCTTAAAACAAATAGCTTCCTTACAAGCATAAATATCTTCCATGTAATTATCTTATGTAGTGGACAATTTTGACCACAACTTTCCAATTACCTATATAGCTAATTGCACCACCAAACATAGTGAAAACATATCCACTAGAAAATCTCTTACTATCAATATCTCAAGCCCAATTTGAGTCCACAAATACATCAAAAGTCACTATGTGTTGGTTCCATATAGAATCACGATGATAATAAATGGAGTACTCAAAGGTACCCCACAAATATCTTAAGACCCTCTTAACTATATCTCAATATACTCATCTAGGATTGGTCATGAATTGGTTCAAGACTCCCACTACTTGGGTGATGTCTATTCTAGTACAAATAATAGCATACATAAGCTACTCAAGCCATATAGTCACTAAGTGTTGGTTCCATATAGAATCACCATGATAATAAATGGAGTACTCAAAGGTACCCCACAAATATCTTAAGACCCTCTTAACTATATCTCAATATACTCATCTATGATTGGTCATGAATTGGTTCAAGACTCCCACCACTTGGGTGATGTCTATTCTAGTACAAATAATAGCATACATAAGTTACTCAAGCCATATCCTACATATCACTATGAGAATTCAAGTACCATTCCACTAAAAAATTAGCCCACATTGAAATAGAAACACACAATGGTATTCAAGTTATCATGTTGAACCTCTACAACAATAAGTTTGTTGGTTAATAGATTGCGCACTTTCTAAAATTTTAAATTCCTTACTCTATTTGCCTAATCTTAATACAAATAAATAACCAACAGTTGAGTAAACTACTCCTAGGTGAAATAGTTTATCTCTTAATTTTATGAGTTATAGCTCTCCCTCTTCTGAATTTTAAAACTCAAAATATGTGTATGATTTTAACCAGAAAGTGGTAAAGGCATAAAACTAAAATCAAATACTTATAAATATTTATCACTGAAGCTCATTAAATGAGTTTTAATCATGAAATACATTTAGCACATAGACCAATTGCATTCCACGAAATATTTAATGATAAATTCTAACAATTGAATACAATCTTGAAACTCAAATAGATTCAATAATTCAAAATGATTCCAGATTCACACAGAAATGTAATAACCAAAAGAAATTTATTATAAAATGGATTATAATAGATCTCATTTATTCATTAATCTACTTGTTTCTCATATACATATCTTTCAGTTTCAATAGTCTCATTCTATATCTTTCTTCGAAAATTGCTAAGTGAGTGCCTCGATAACATCATATTATATATATGATTAAAAGTGTAATTATTTCTTGGAATTAATAAAACATAAAAAAATCTCTTTAACTTCTTAAGACTTAACGTTCATTACAAAATATATTCATTAAAAACAAGTAAATTATTGCTAAGGTGGCACGTTTCTAGTGATTCCTTCTTGTGATGATTGAGCAGCTAGCATGGAAATCCTAGCTTTGTACATGTAAACACCTTGACTATTGGAGGTATCTTGCTATGCTACAGGATGATTATGTTCTTAGTCCTCAGCTTCCCTAGAGACTTGTTTACTCTTGCTACATCTCTTTTTCTTGAGTATGTTGTTGTAAGTCTAAGGAATTGAGATATTAATAGATCAATGCCACTTAGTCTCCTTATATTTTCCACACTGAAATTTTTTATCACAGAGGCCCTTCATCAAACCTTTAAAATTTTATGTGCACCCTCATCATGAGGATCATTTTGTTTCTAGAGATGGATGCCAATACTTAAAAGGTTATTTTAGATCTCAGCTTTCAATTGATTACATTCATTAAGTAATTTTCCCTACTCCAATATATTTTGTTTCAATAATAAAACCTTTCATTCAATAATCCTTTTACATATAACAATCTATTGTCATTAGCACTTGGAAAAAAAATTTCAACCACCAATTTGTCTATTCCTATTTCAAGCACTTCTTTAAAATCACCATTCATTTTAAACAAACAAAACTAGGTCATGTTTGGTAGTGGTAATCTCTTTATCTATCTTATCCTTCAACACTTCAATGACTTTACATATCTTCTTCATGTTAGTGATCAATTTCTCTCCTCTAACCAAGATATTTGTAGTCCAGTCTTTAGTGATCTTTTCATAGGTTTTATAACCATGAAATTTACTAACCATATATTTTTGTATAGATGAAGTCAAATCAAAATGAGTACTCATTTGACTAATTTCTTGAGGAATGGGATCAATCAATGATTTTGAGAATTTTGTTAATATTTTTACCCGATGCTTCAACTCATCTTTACTTTGCTTACTTTTAGTTGTCCTATCTATTGGCATCCTCTAATGGTTTAATAACTAAGCCCTTAGAGTTGTGACTTAGAGATTGGACATCTGCACTAAGTAGATATCTTACTCATCATGAAGGTGCATTTCATTGTCAACCCAGAGACATAAACTTGAAATGGGTCAGCACTGTATGTTCACTAGGACTCCACTGTAGTCATCCATAAACTAGAAAAGAAACAATACTGGAAATAAAATGCTAGAAAGAAATCAATTTGAGCACTAAGCATGAATCAACAACTACACTAAGCATTAACAACTGAACTGGAAATGAAAGATAGAAATGGAAATCTTAGCAAACAGACAAGAAACTACTCTATTTTCCTTGGCTATAGGAACAGTCACAGAACAGAATTCCATTGGCTATAGGAATAGACAACTGTTGAAACTAAAACTAATTACTGAACAGAAAATAACTTTTAAAGTAAATGGGTGGATTTCTCACCAAGTGGTCCTCCTTGAGTGAGTCTCCCTTAAGCTAACTCAAATGCATCAAATTAGAATATCATATTATTTCTTGAAAACATGATTACAACACTTCAACAATATGATTGTATTACTAAAACTGGAAAATGCAAGTACAATTTTAGAACATCCAACCTTATGAAAAGGGGCATCTAACCATTATTTATAGAGAGAAAAACTTCTAATTAACCCTAACTACCTAGGCAGTCAACTCCATCAAAATAGGAGGATGTCATTTATTGAAAGCATAAAAAAGAGAGGGAGGAAGTTATGCATGTGCACCAAATTTGGTCAAAGCATACTTGCCCCAATGAGAATCTAGCACATCACACTCCCTAGATTTTCTCAACAAATAAACATGGCCATTAAAAGGTAGTTACAATCTTTCATTTGAATTAGGAATTTCCCTTCATTTGAATTTTTCCTCCTTTAACCTCTTAATGACCATCTTCTTGACTTTCTTAGCAACCGACCAACTGGTAGGAGTTTCTTCCACTTTACAAGCTCTGTTGACATCAGCATCTTAGTGTAAACCTGCATAATTACATTAGCACGCACAAACAATTATATATCTACAATTACCTTAAAGTAACATCCATTCAACCACATGTAAAATTAACATACATAATTCACATAGCATATTAATATCATTAAAAGTCACAAGGATAAACTTATGCCCAAGGTTTATGGTTTTAAGGAAATAACATGGAAAATTTCAACAACCAAGTGCCAAAGTCTATGGTAACAACAGCAAATATATAATAAACCCTATCAAAATTGAGCCATTAATTGAACTCATCATCTCCCCCTAACCTAATGTTTTGTTGGTCCTCTGGCAGAGGGAGCATCGTTCTTTTCCCTAGTCAATGCTTTGAAGTCACCAACTACCAATTGTCCCAAATCAGTCTCTACAGTGTCTAAATCAGGGTCCCAGTAGAATCCTTTCTTATTCTCCAATTTGTTCCACCTTGGCCTTTCTATAGCTATTTCATGGTGATAATATTTGTAATCTGGTACAGGCCATAATAGAGTAGGTGGCTAAAATGTCAATGGAAGCCAATACTATTGTCTCATCCTTCCAATCTGTATGTATCTGTCAACTTGTTTGCATGTTGTAGCATAATTTTGCAAAGAGTGGGGTTCAACTTGTTTCAAATCATCAGTCAAATTGTTCCACCTCTGTTATAAGTACCCCATTACCGTTTTCCTTGTAGTTTTAGCTACCTTCTCATATTCCTTGTAGGCTTCTTCCCTAACAGGAATGACCCTATTTTTGTAGCTTGGGTGATAAAGAATTTTATGCCATGTTCTGTAAATGTCTACAGGGATACTGGATTCAACTCTAAGAGCCAAGGAAGTATGAAGTTCCCTTTCCCTGTAAGTTCTAAACTGTTGCCCCCAACTAATTTCATTCTGAATCCAGGACATAAATGCTCTCAAATGAATATCTCCAATGTATAGTAATGGGTTCCAATCATGATCATTAGTCACAACATAATTATGCAAGTATAATTCACACAGCATATTTTTAACTTCAGGTGGGGAAAATTGGTAGGCCTAAAAAAACTCATGTGGAGTGTCAATAGAAGGGCTCAAACTTGAAATAATTCTTGACAGCTTGAAGGAAATATTTTGCTCCTTCAAATGCAGTATATATACTTTGGGAGGAGTTCTACATGCCAGCATTTTGGGTACTAAAGCTACCACATTATCCACCTTATCCTTCAAGGCAGCAATTTGTGCATTCTTTTCTTCAATTTATGCATTTTTCTTTTTAACCTCTTCCTATAGCTTGTGTTTTTCCTTTTTCCACTCCTCTTTCCTTTGCATTTCACTCCATAGGTTCAGGGCTACAAGATTCCATGAGAAAGCAGGAGGTTTATGTGATCCTACCAAAATCTTTCCTTGCACTGATTCTTGTTGTTCAAATAGCACTAGTTGTAGTGATTTTGGTTGTTCATCCTGCTTAGGCTACAGGGGTTCTTGATTCTCATCTTGCTCTTGATTTTCAACCTATTATGCAATAGCAGCAAGCTTTGCTAATCTTATGTTTGCTTGTTCTTCAAAAAATTATTTTTCTTCAACATTTACCTACCCCATAGGGGCTTCTATCTACTCCCTAGATGTTCTCCTGAGTCTAGAGTTTCACTTTGGAGGTATATCAGCGGTTGGCCCAACTAGTATTGATTTCTTAGGAGGGATTTTATGTTTTTCTTTGGCTACAAGAAGAACAATGTCATCAGCCTTTCGTTTCCTAGGGTTTAGTGTTGCTTTTTCTGGCATTTGCTTCTTGGCCTTCCCCTTCCTCATTTATGCCTTTTTCATTTGTGCTTCCTCTCTCCTAAGGGCATCCCTAGTTCAAATTGGGGTTTTGGGAAGAACATTAACATCAAAGTTTGAGGATGAACTTTCTTCATCTAAATATTATGACTCAAAGGAGCCAATTTCTATAGCTTTTTCGGCTGCAAGAAGGTTTGAGCTAGGGTTTGCATGAAAGGTTGAAGCTCTTGGAGTGGTTTCAGCAACCCTCTCACCCCTACTAACCCTACGAGGTTGAGGCTGAGCTCTAGAACACACATTTTTTGGTCTAAACTAATCAATTTTTACAAATTCCTCCCATGTCATACCAGACACCTCTTGTAAAGACTTCTCTACTAAAAAATTTATCAAACAATGGTGAGAGACAGAATTATCCCTACCTTTTTGCATTTTAGTTGCCATGATTGCAAGGAGGTTATATAGCACATTGGGCACGTTCATTCTTCTTCCATGTCTCATATGGTTCAAGAGCTTAAAATTCACATAATGGAGGCATGACTGGCGGCCCTCACGAGTAATATACTTGAAAATGTGGATGGCTACTTGTTTCCACTTATCTGGTAGAGCAATTCTCTTTGTTCCTTGCTTATCTACAACCAATGGAGGGTCGCTAGGTTCAGTGAAGTCTACCCTAGCTGACCTCGCATCTCTGGAAGTAGGGTATGGCTCTCCATTGACAAGAAAACACATTACCTCTGCAATTATATCCTCAGTATTTATCACCTGTAGCCCTTTTACCATTGCCTTCCCATCAGAGAGTGTCTGTGCAAATTCTAGCGCAATGTCTTCATTGAAGCTGTCAAGTTTTAGGAAATAATCCAGCCATCCACAATTCCTAAATTTGACCAAAGAAAGTGCATCTTGCAGTATCACATCATCATCTGTGGGTTCATTCCTAATCAGTTGACCTCTCATTATTTATGTTGCCCACAATCAAGCAAACACTTTTGCGAAATTTCCTTTCCTACAATCTTTCTCTAAAAACCCAATTCCTTTTTCTTCCTGCAACTCCTTTGTAGTGTTATCACCAATGTCATATGAAATTTACCTTTTTGGTGACGTTTAAGATTATGATTAAGGAAATAAGGAAATATAAATGAAGGATATCATCAAGAAAAATGGCAGTGGTTTAGTGTCATTTCACACATGCAAGTTGTCATTTCACTATATCATTCAAATTGTCTTATTTCAAATTTACTGACATGGATAACATGTGGACATGTGGATTGACACTCCCCCCCAACCTAAATTAGAGCATGTGTCCGCACAAGCTGGGTGCTAATTATGATTTGATAGGATAGAGTACAATTATATGTTATGTGAAATATCAGCATTAATTTACAGTAATTAAATAAATGCACTAAAGATAATTAAGATATAATAGATTGTCATGCACATACCTAAAAAATTGGAGTATATTTTGCAAGGAATGTGGAGAAAGTACTGGTTACCTTTAAAAGTATAGTTGAGCAATTAATGCAGTGGTGATGGAATGAAATGGTGAAGTGAAGTTATGGTGGAGTTCTGGAAGAGAGAGAAGATGGAGATGGATGGGAAGATGGATTTATTAATGGAGAAGATGCAGTGGTGATGGAATGAAATGGTGAAGTGAAGTTATGGTGGAGTTCTGGAAGAGAGAGAAGATGGAGATGGATGGGAAGATGGATTTATTAATGGAGAAGTGGATTCCCACAAGTGGAAATATTTATTATGATGTGATTGCATGCATACCTGGATTAGTCAAAAGGAGGAACACTAGGTCCACTTCCTTCGGCTGCAAGAAGTTCAGAGGTTTGGTGTTGAATAAATTATTGCATGTATTCTTGCTTGGAAGTTGGTTTATGATACAACCTGAGATGGTGACTGTTGACCAAGAGTTTGAATCTGACAGGATCAATGGTTGTGAGTTGAACAGCACCATTGGGGAAGACTTCTACAACTTCATATGGTCCCAACCACCTAGTCTACATTTTTCTTGCATTATCTTGATACCTGGAGTCATAAAGGAGTTCCTAGTCACCTTGCTGGAACTTTTTTTCCTTTATGTGTTTGTCATTCCATTTGATCCTCTAATTTTGCACTATCTTAGTATGATGAAGGGTTGACTTTCTCATCTCATCCAAAGCATTCAGCTGCATGATTATGTCCTTTTGTGCCTCAGATATGTCTATCCCAAGATCTAATGCAGTCCTAAGAGTTTTATGTTCAAACTCAATAGGTATCATGGTTGTCTTCCAAGTGGTCCTATAAGCCCAGATAGCTTCTGGCAACCTATTTGCCCAATCTCTTTTGTAAATAGCCATTGTTTTGGTCAAGATAGCCTCTATTTCTCTATTGGTCACCTCAGACTGGTCATTGGCTTGAGGGTGATAGGGGTAGATTTCCTATGCCTCACATTATATTCATTGACTAATGTTGTGACAAGGGTTGATGTAAACTTAGCCCCTTGATCTGTCACTATCTCCCTTGGAACCCCATAACCAGTGAATATTTCCTCATAGAGGAATTCTACAACTTTGTTATCTCTGGCATGTTTCATAGCTTTAACCTCAACCCAATTGGTCACATAGTTAGTGCAAACCAAGATGTAGGATTTTCCATTTGATTGAGGATCAATGGGACCTACAAAATCAAGTCCTCATTTATCAAATGGAGTGATTAATACCTAGGGGAAAAGAGGCATCTCATTAGATTTAGTTGGTCGGTCCATCCTCTGACATCTATCACACTTCCTAGTATACTTTCCTACATCCTGTGAAGTGTGGGCCAGTAATATCTTATATTAAGAATTTTCATTGTTGTCCTCTTGGCTGCAAAATGCCCTCCATAGGGTTCATTGTGACATGCATGCAATATATCATATGTTTCATCCTCCCTTACACATCTCCTCATGACATGATCTAGTCCAATGTAGAATAAACATCTTGCAATCCATGAGAAAGGAATTTTTTTCTCAATGATCACTCTTCTCTCTTTTAGAGAGAAATGAGGAGGAACTCTCCTTGTAACTAGATAATTAGCTATATTAGCATACCAAGGTGTGTGCACACTAATGGAAAACAAATGTTCATTAGGGAAAGAGTCATCAATGACTTGAGTGTCCTCTGATGTAGTCAATCTAGAGAGAAAATCTGCTACAACATTTTCCTTTCCTAGTTTGTCAACAATGGTGATGTCAAATTCCTACATCAGCAACAACCACCTTGCTAGCCTACCTAAAATCAAGGGCTTATTCATGAGGTATCTTATGGCTGCATGGTCTATATAAATAAAGATCTAATATCCTGCTACGTAATGCCTGAACTTGTTAAGGGCATAGATGACTGCCAACATCTCCTTCTCTATCATTGTGTAATTAAACTCAGCTCCTTGTAGGTTTTTGCTGACAAAGAAGATCAAGCATTCTCAATTTCTCCTTCTTTTTGTCCCAAGACAACTCCTATAGCATAATTAGATGCATTTGTATGAATATCGAAAGGGAGTTCCCAATTAGGGCCTTTGAGTACAAGAGCATGGGTTAAAGTTGCTTTCAAATCAGAGAATGCTTTGTCACAGTCCTCTATCTAGTGGAACTCGGCATCTTTAGTTAGAATATTGTACAGTGGTGTTGCCATTTTACTAAAATCTTTGATGAAATGCCTATAGTATCCTACATGTCCCAAGAAACTTCTAACATCGTTTTGCTTGGCAGGAGTAGGAAGATTGGTAATCACCTCAATCTTGGTTGGGTCCACTTGAATTCCTTT
This sequence comes from Sequoia sempervirens, assembly GCA_007258455.2. Taxonomy (NCBI): domain Eukaryota; kingdom Viridiplantae; phylum Streptophyta; class Pinopsida; order Cupressales; family Cupressaceae; genus Sequoia; species Sequoia sempervirens. The sequence continues at coordinate 24,959 of VDFB02315020.1, read as the reverse complement.
CTGAGAGATGTAGTGACCAAGGACTACTCCTTCCTGCATCATCATGAAGCATTTCTCACTATTCAAGGATAGATTATGGTCCTCACATCTCTGCAAAACTTTCCTTATATTTTCTAATGCTTCTACAAAATCAGCACCATAGGTAGTAAAATCATCCATATAAATCTCCATACAATCATGTGAGATATTTGAAAATATACTAATGACTACTCTTTGAAAAGTTGTGAGTAGTGCATTACACAAACCAAATGGAAGTACTAGGTAGGCATAAGTCCCCCATGGATAGGTAAAGTTTGTCTTTTCTTGATCCTCAGGTGCAATTTGTATCTGATTATAACCACTGAATCCATCTAGGAAAGAAAAATATTGCTTACCTACAAGTGAATCCAGTACTTGGTCTATAAAAGGAAGGGGAAAATGATCATTTTTTGTGGAAAAATTTAGTTCTTTGTAATCAACAAAAACTCTCCATTTACCTCCCTTTTTAGGCACAATTACCAATGGGGACACCCACTGACTGTCTGAGATAGGGTAGATAAATCCCACATCCAGTAATTTTTGTAATACCCCTTTTACAATCTCCCTCAATGTAAGGTTGATTCTCCTTTGTGGTTGCCTTACTGTTGTACAGTCATCTCTGATATATATCCTATCAGTATAGAGCTTTGGTTCCAATCCTTTCATGCCATGGTAGTCCCATGCAAATGCATGTTGGTGGGTCTTCAACAGGTTTGTCAGGGACAACAGCTCTAGACTCAACTTGTTAATATTCAAATGTTTCCCTTTTGACACTTGCACTTGTGTGGTTAACTCAATCATAGTTGTTTCACTAATGCTTGGCATTTTAACTCATGTGGCAGCAATTTATGAAGCATATTAGTTGTAAGAAGTTCAATTGTAGTAAGAGCGAGTAGAAGTGTCTTCACTGGACCTGCAGAACCAGATTCATGAGTGGATGACTCTTCATACACCTCACAGTGGTTCTGAATTATGTGGGACAACACTTCATCTTCTTCCTAAAGCTGTATGAATGGACTTCTACCTATCATCATGAGTTGTTCCACTGAATTGACTTCCTCGACCTCTTCTCTAACATGTGGCCATATGGGGTTATCCATATCATGGGATGGTTGAGCAGGAGGGTAGAGAACAATATTTTTGGTGCTTTTCCCATCATAAATAGTCATGTCTCTTGACCAGCATCCAATGTAAGCATCTATTGTGGCTAGCCAAGGTCTACCCAGAATGATAGGATACCCCCCCAATGTAGCTTTAGGAGAAAGGATCGTGAAATTTGTTGGGTACTCCCAAGAGTCTAGAGTCACAACAAGGTCTTCTACTATACCATCTAGTTTGACAGTGGAACTATTAGCAAGTTGCAGGATGATAGGAGTAGGTCTCATGTTTGCAACATTCAGTTGTTGCAGGATATCCTTAGTCATCACATTTATTGCTGCTCCCAAGTCAATTAGAGCATTCTTTATTTGGATTCCATTTATAACAACTCCTACCACAGGACTACTTGGCTCAATGTATTTAGGAACAGTAACTTTCCCAAGCATGATATTTGCTAATTGTCCCACCACATAAACTATAGTGGGGTCTTTCTTTTTCCTCCCTAGCTTTTTGAGGCATGCTTCCTTGATTGATTTTCCATATATGGGGACATCTTTTATGGCCTAAAAAAAAGGTATCTTAACACATATGTGTTTCAACTGATCCAAAATGTCAAAGTTTGTTTCCTCCTTCTCTTCCTTTTGTTTAACAATTTCTAACCTTTGAGGAAATGGTGGATCTTGATCAGTCTGCTGAACTGGTTCAAAAAATTTAGGCACACTTGGTTGAATGGGGACATTATGATGCTTCTCTTCTTCCATAGGAAGCTCAATGATGATAGGAGTGGAAGGAGCTAGAAAAGTGGTTCTTGAATGTAGATGAATGCCACTCACACTCACAACATATGTAGGGAATTGATTAGGATCTGTAGAGTAGACTGGCTGTTGTTGTGGTTTGTTATTTGGGTTAGGTGTGGGTTGAGCCGGTAACTGAGTAGGTCTAGGTGTACTTGAATTTGAGCTAGAAGGATGGGGCATTATGGCAGGTTGTTGAGGCTATGGAGGTGGTTGCATGTAACTAGTTGTCTGGTTTGTCCATTGTTGTCCTCCCCTCCATTGGGATGCCTGCTGCCAATTTTTTGGAGGTGGTTGCCAACTCAGTACCAGCCAACTCACACAAAGAATTGGTGAAAGAATAGCAGGTCATTACTTTTCTAAATGAAGGGTATGCTAAGAACAAAGTTTAGAAATACTACAACAAGAAAGAAACTATCAATGACTCCAAAGAACTTCCTAGTTTGAGACCATCCCCAACAATAGCGCCAAAAATGTTGGCCTCCTCTAATGGTTTAATAAATAATCCCTTAGAGTTGTGACTTAGAGATTTGACATCTACACTAAGTAGCTATCTTACTCATCATGAAGGTGCATTTCATTGTCAACTTGGGGACATAAACTTGAAATGAGTCAGCATTGTATGTGCACTAGAACTCCATTGTAGTCATCCATAAACTAGAAAAGAAATAGTACTAGAAATGAAATGCTGGAAAGAAATCAACTTTAGCACTGAGCATGAATCAACAAGTACACTAAGCATTAACAACTAAACTAAAAATGAAAGATATAAATGGAAATATCAGCAAACAGACAAGAAACTGCTCTATCTGCCTTGGCTGCAGGAACAATCACAGAACAAAATTCCAGTGGTCGTAGAAATAGACAATTGTTGAAACTGAAACTAATTACTAAACAAAAAATAACTTTTAAACTAAATGGGTGGATTTCTCACCAAGTGGGCCCCCTTGAGTGAGTCTCCCTTAAGCTAACTTAGATGCAACAAATCAGAATATCAAATTATTTCTTGAAAACATGATTACAACATTTCAACAATATGACTGTATCACTAAAACTAGAAAATGCAAGTACAATCTCAAAACATCCAACCTTATGAAAAGGGGCATCTGACCATTATTTATAGAGATAAAAACTTCTAATTAACCCTAACTACCTAGGCAGTCGACTCCATCAAAATAGGAGGATGTCATTTATTGAAAGCATACAAAAGAGAGAGGAAGTTATGCATGCACCAAATTTGGTCAAAGCATACTTGCCCCAACAAGAATCTAGCACAGCACACTCCCTAGATTTTCTCAACAAACAAACATGACCATTAAAAGGTAGTTACAATCTTTCATTCGAATTAATAATTTCCCTCCATTGGAAGTTTCCCTCCTTTGACCTCTTAATGACCATCTTCTTGACTCTCTTGGTAACCGACTAGTTGGCAGGAGTTTCTTCCACTTTGCAAGCTTCGTTGACATCAAAATCTTAGTGTAAACTTGCATAATTACATTAACATGCACAAACAATTGCATATCCACAATTACCTTAAAGTAACATCCATTCAACCACATGTAAAATTAACATAGATAATTCACATAGAATGTTAATGTCATTAAAAGTCACAAGGATAAACTTATGCCCAAGGTTTATGGTTTTAAGGAAATAACATGGAAAATTTCAACAACCAAGTGCCAAAGTCTATGGTAACAACATCAAATATATAATAAACCCTATCAAAATTGAGCCATTAATTGGACTCATCACTATCCACTAATCTAGCAGTTGTTACTTGAAAATTATGTACATCCTTATCTCTAGTGGAAGGTCCCAAGTTAACTTTAGTGGTATTAAAATCACTAACAATTGCATGTCCTACATCCTTTTGTGTAGAGGGATGTGCTACTTCTACATACATATTTATGGTATCAATATCCACCATTAATCTGGATGTAGTTTTAATTTCTTATTCTTATGAGTTCTTTAGAGCAATTGGCCTACAAAATCCTTATCAAGGAGATTCAACTAATTTTTTTCCTTTTCTTTGACAATGTTTTCTCCAACCATGAGGTAGAAGTTGGAGTTGTCATAGACTTGGTACTTGGAGATGTAAATTGTAGAGCTCTCCTAAGGGGAGGAGTATCAAGAATTCTCACCTCAGGAGAATAAGTTTGAGTAGGGCCTACCCTAGGTGGAGATTTCTGTGGTACATTTGGTGGAGGATAATTGGGAGAAGGGGGAGAAGAAGAATCACTTACTTGTGATGGAGAGGAAGGAACATCAATTATTTCTTCTTCTGCTACATGTGTATCCTTCTCCTTCTATGTTTTCTCTTGAGCATCATCCCCACAAGTTTTTACTGGCATCCCTTTCTCTGGAGGATCCTCATCACCATCTCCTTGTCCACCTATATTTTTTTATTGAGTAGAGGAGGAGGATTGTAGAGTGGAAGATGATTGTGCTTGACTAATTTCCCCTTGTTGTTGAGCATCTTGAGATTTTGGAGGCATAGTTATTTATTTTTGTGTATTTTTCCTAGCCACCCAATCTTGAGTTCTTTTGAGTACTACTGCAATCTTAGCATCAATAATTTCCACTTCCTTAATACTCCAATCCATCAACACAATTGATTGAACCTATTAATGATTGACAAAAATTGGGTCTAGTAGGTCAAATTCATCATATTCTATACCTTGGATATCCCAATTTAATCTAAATGTTATCATTTTTCTTAAAGATAATCCCATCCAACTTCTTTTTCAAACCTCATACTCATTTGTACAGTCTTCCCAATAATCCTCTAGATGTGGAATATGGTAAAATCCTATCCCTAATTGTACATTGTCTTTGAAAAAAAAATTACTATTAAAGAGGAATCTCCTTTCATAAAATTGCATTGTATACTTCATTAAATCTCTTTCAATATTGAGGGAATCTAACATTGATTTGCAAGAGTAATATCCAAGGCCAATAGGGAATTGAATACCTACCTTCTTCCTCTCTTGACATCTTTCATTTACTTTTGCAACTTGTGTACATACTTCAATGAGAACAAATTTGTCCTCTACATATTTAGGTAGCTTGTAAGGGATTCCATCAAAACCTCCAATTCTAATGTAAGTAAATCTATGAAACTGTATGAAATGGCTACCATAAGTGTCAATCAATTGAACAACTTTCAAACAAATCCTCAGACCTATGTTCCCTTGGATCTATCTTATCATTCTCATGGTGAATGCATCATTCACTCTTCTAAAATACCTGAAACTCCTTTCCAATTGGAGTTGGTTATAATAATCATATACTTGGAAATCTTCATCCTAAACCTCAATTGGTGTCAAACCTGGCCAAGTTCGGGTACATGCAATATCATAAACAAATAGGAAACCATATAGAATGACTTATTAAGGGGAAATTGAATGATCATAAAATGCTTTTGATCATATATAAGTTGAGCCCAATTAAGATATTACTCACTATGGATAATTATTTATATAATGAAGTACATCAAGTCTTCATGAGTCCTTTTATTACCCCTTAGTTTGTGCAAAAGAATGATCATATCAAAATCTTATCCGTAAAATGGGTCCTATTTAGCTTTTTAGGCAATTGGTGTTTTCTCTTATTGGGGTAGAAAACCATTCTCAAGCGATAAAATTTTTGTATTGTCCCTTCCATTCCTGAAAACACTAATGAGAAAGAATGAAATTGAAGTTTTTGTACACTTCTTTTTCTAGCAATTGTAAACACGAGGCAAAATTATCTTATTTATCTTAACAACCAATCAATTATCATTTGTCTTATTTTCCCTTGCATTGGATTCATAATGATTAATGCATTTTATGACTAGGTTTGTATATTGCACTACCACTAGAAAGGCTACGACTTGTAGCAACCCACTTTCAATAAGTCTCTAAGTAATTGGGGATCTATCTTCCTTCTCAATTCTTTCCCAAAATTTGTTCAAATTTATAATGACCTAGTTTGTGAAACAATGAAAAAATGGATGGGGGGTAAATATGGGATGATGAACAAATGGGTTATGATGCACCTATTTCTCACTATTTTATAAGGAAATGAGATCCCCACAAAGAATTGACTAAAAACCCTTAGGTGAATCAACCTAATGTGAGAATCTTTAGATTTCCTTATGCTTTGAGGACGGGGGTCAAGGTCAAACATCACTTTTGGGAGAAAAACTAAAAATAGCAAATCAACCAAATTATGCCAACTCAAACTTGAAATAGCAATATGAAACTTAATATCAACATAAACAAAAAAACTGATTGCAGATCTAAGAAGGGAAAAAAGGTGTCTACCAGTCACCAAAATTCTCTTTCTAGAAGCTATCAAGGACTCATTCGCCCATGGGCGAATGAGTCTTTTTCAGGGATTTTAGAAATCTTTTGGGATTCTCTGATGTCAATCTATAGCTTCTAATTTGTCCAGGTTTTAGTGTCAAAAATTCAGAAATCAGATCTGTAGATTAGATTATGTGATTTGAAAACAACTTTGACAACTTTTGCAACTTTGACAACTTTTCAATCTTGCACTTCAAGAGTTCTTCAATCCTTCTTCCACCTAAATCTGCAACACACACACAAGAGGGGGAAAATTGTTTGTTTTTGGTGAATGAAGGTTTTTCTTGGTCAAATCTCATTTTGGTAATCAAACCTTGAATTGAAATAAAGCATGAAAGGGTGAATGAAGAATCAATAATGTTATGTTACCACTCAACAAACCCTTGTATAAACCTTTGTAATGGAGATCTTGGAATTTCTGCAACTTGCATGAAATGGATTCAATGGATGTGGATCTTGATACTTGAAATAATGTTTTGAATGCTTGAACTTGATCTTGAAACCTACATCACAATGTTAGCTCCAAAAATATGCATGATGCAAGAAGACTTTGACATGATGATTAGATCTCGAATGTTGTAATAAATCTCTAATAATTCTGCTCTTGAATGTTCTTGATCATCAACTTTCTCTTGTGAAATTTCTCTTGAAATCTCTAGATAGCTTCTCTTGAAATTCTAGGTGAAACTTAGAAAATAACCTTGTATTTATAGGTATGTATCCTTAATTTCCTGAAATTCAAATATTACAAGCTGACATTGAAATATGGATTTGGGGACCTTAAAATACTACCAAAAATATATTTTAAATTTAGGTTCAAAGGCCTACGGAGGACCCATTCACCCATGGGTGAATGGGTCCCGAGTCCCTATTCCTAGAACACACATTGCTCAAGGTAAAGTGTTATGTATTGGAATTAATTATTGTCAAGTTTCCCCTTCGGAAAATGTAATTTATTAGGCTTGTAGATGTAAAATAGGGATTATTAAGGCATTATTAAGTACAATTTAATTAAGAGGGCCCAAACAAGTGTGAAAAAGTAAAAGGATACATTTTTCAACACAACATGATTAAGGCATTATTAAGTCCATTTTAATTAGGAGGGCCCAAATAAGTGTGAAAATTTAAAAGGATGCATTTTTCTACACTATATTTAGCCCCCACTTTAGTGAGAGGAACTTGTGTCAAATGTGCACTAAAGTAGACAATCAAGAGAGGTCTAATTATACAATTGTTGGAAGGATAAGATGATAAAGGTCAAGGAGGATGATCAAGCCCCCAAGATCTAAGATCTCATGCCAAATCCAAAAAAGGCACAGAGAGGCACATGCCAATGTTAAACATATATATGCAACAATGACAAGATACTCAATCATACAATGTCAAAGACTCAAAGAAAGGAAGAAAAAGAAAAAGAAAAAGAAAAGGGGTGGATCAAGCCTCAACTATTTTTCCAACTCAATTTGGATCAAGCCTTAGTTGTTTGTTCAAAAAAATTTACAAGTGGAACCTGTTGTCCACTGTGCAAACAGCAATGCACGTTCACACGGGCTTGTAAAATCCATTGTCCACTAGGTAAGCCCCCAAAAGTGGAAAATGAGATACTCTTCTTAGGCTCCCATAACCATACCAAATTTATACCTCTGATAACTTTAATAAGGAACCATGCAATATGAACTTTGAGCTTCATAAGGCTTAGCAAGTTGCATTATGCTAAACACTTATGAACAAACATGTCCCCACTAGCAAGCAAAGTGTGTTATGATGGTGGCCATAAAAAAGGGTTGTAACTTCAAGCTTCACAAGGTTAGCAAGTTGCATTATGTTAAACACCTATGAACAAAATGCAAATAGGATAAGACATGTTCAAATGGGTTTTTCTTAGTTCATGTAAGGTCTCCTCTTAGGGAACATTGTGCCTAATGTCTCAAAGAGAGGACAAGTCTAGGATAAAATATTTGAAACTTAAGGAATGTAATGCATAGCACCACCACTAAGAGTAATTTCGTATGCCGAGAAAGGTTGCACTTTTGGAGGACATCAAACCCAATGACACCACCAAGAAGAAGACACATCACGTGAAGTAAGAAGACTACACTATGAAACATAAGTTATAGTCAAAAAAAAATCAAAAGGATAATACCAATATATGCCCCCACTTTAAAGAAATTTATAAACACCATGTTGTGAGCAATTACTTTAAAGTAGCAAATGATCAATGCTAACAATAAAGAAGACATGAGAGCTTATTTGGAAATCCCTATGTCAAGCATATGTTTCTAAATGAAGCTACTTCATGAAAAAAGGGTTTCCCCCAAAATGAAATCCCAAAATAACACACAAGGGATCCATGGATTCGAGGTCAACATATGTCTTTGCTACAATGATATTATAGAGCTCAAAAATGCCATCATTCCCAAAATAACCCATGGAACTTGAAGAATGACACATAGAAAGTGAAAACAAAGAAAATCTTTTAGGTCAACATGGAAGAGACCTAAATGTCTCAATGCCTTGCATCATCCTCAAAAAGAAAACACCAAAAAAGAAAAAATAAAATGTTTATGAAGTATAGAAGAATGTAGGTACAAATAGAGGAATGAACATAAAGACACATCAAACAAAACAATATGGGGGATTACATTACGCACATGCAATCACACAAAGAACATGAAAAGAAAAAAAAGACAAGACTAGTAAGGCACATGTGAGTCAACCTATAGCAGGTCATCTGCATCCCAATCTTGTTCATCATATGCATAAGGTGGGAAACTAGCCAAGGGGACAACATCAAGTACCAAACTAGGACAATCATCGAGTTCAACACATGGTGAATCACTCTTTTTAGGAGGATCATCACAGTTGTTATCATTTAATCTCATAGAAGAGGAAAATAATAAATTTAACTCTTTATGCACTTCCTTGTCAATTTTTGCAATTTCATTATCATCATCCAAGTTTATCACAATAGAAGTTCTAATGATAGTATCCATGGAAGGTTCTTGTTCTTTTTGTGTTCGATATATAGGTTTTTCTTGTTGCAACGAAGGTGAAGAATCATCATGTATTTCTTGAGGTAAGTTTGGATTTATGATTTTTTATGTTTTTCTTTTCTTTTGCTTGTAACAGACGAGCAATAGTGCGACATCTACACCTACGCTCTCTAGCATTTCGGTTTCTTTTCGTTCGGTTTTCAAGTTGCCATTGTGTAGGAGCAGGTTTATCAACCATAGGTTTCTTTTCTTCCCCTAAGGGAGGAACAAAAGGAAACATGGGAGGTTGTTCAACAAATTTCTCTTTAGCTTTAAAAACTTTTTTGATTTTAAGAGGCACAACAAGACTTGTTTGGTTATCTTGAGGTCTCTTATAGGAAATAAGTGAAGGATTTGCTATTTTTTGGTCTTGGTTACTTAGAAGGGCTTTTGCTTCAATAATTATCTCATGAAGGATAGGAGGCTCAATTGTGGGTTGAGGCATATTGCTAAGGGATAATTTTGTTATGTGTTTTTCCTTAAACTTTTGAGAAGATTTGAAAAAGAAGTCCTCATGAAGCCTAATAGGTTCCATAGGTTTGGTCCAAAAGAAATCCAATGAGAAATTCAAATGGGAAGACATAGGATTAAATCCACTATGGTGCACAGTGAAGATCTCATTTCCAAATGAAAACTTTAAACATTTATGTACTATCGACAGGACAACTTTCATGGAGTGAAGCCATGGGTAGCCTAACTTCACATGAAATTAGTCTAATGACGGGATGATGGAGAATGAGACACTTAATGGTTTTGGTCCAACTTTTAAAGAGTTATCAAACCTATCATAGGGAAATCAAAATCATTATGCATTTTGATCCATGCTTTCAATTGTTCATAAGTATCTTAATAAATCTCATGCACAAACAAGAATTCTTTAGTGATCACATTCTCTACACAAACGAGATCAATTAATATCCAATTAGTAGGCTTTTCATTGATTCTTCCAGCTATGTAAAGAGGACCATCGAGTGCATGTTTGATTATGTCATGTTGTGAGAAAGAAATGTCAAGGGGAATTTTGGTTAGGCCCTTACGCATTCGAACTTCAATGATTCCAATCATACGTTCCATATGATTTTTCTCATTGTCTTTCATGTTTTCATCATCTGTGTCAACATTCATCACATCATTCTTAGTTTCACTAACTTTGACAAAGGAAATGTTATGATTTGGCATAAGATTAGTAAACATTTGTAAGTTTTGTTTGGGAGGAGCTACAGACTTATTACCTTGATCATTAACACTGCCAATTTGAATTAAGACGCTTACAATGTTTTCTATCATGTCTATTTGTTAGTGAATATGGCAATAGGCATTTTGTCTATAGTTTGGAGGTAAAGGTTTAGTAGGATCAAGAGCTCTAATAGGAGGTAAGGAAATTAAGTTCTTGTTTAAGAGCTATAACATGGTGTTATGAAGGGTATCAAGTAGAGGGTTAAATTTTCTACTTCTATCTGCAAATGTATATGAATTTTTCATCTTTATAGTAGCCATTTGAGTGTCAACATGTTGAGTTGGTTGAGGGGGATTAAATTGTAAAAATCCCTTATTTTGTTTCTTGAATGGTTGATAGTTTTTTTGAGGTGTAGATTCAGAATTTTTAGGACGGTTAGAGGGAGTTTTCACTTCACGACTACTAACCAAATTTTGGTAATCACGAAGGGTAGTGCATAAGTTTGTAAAGGAAGGAAATTTTAACATCTCAAGTTTAGCTTGGTTTTTATTTTGAAAATTGGTAATAAACATTCTTTGAAGGCCAGTATCGGGAATCTTAATGTTTATTTGTGAGTAAAGTAATTGGTATTGTGCTATGAAATCAGTGACCTTTTCATCATCCATTTGTTTGCATGTCATTAAATTAGCTAAGGTCATCTTAGAACCCATATGTATTTGGAAGTGATTGAGAAAGGGATCAATAAGTTCATTGAATGAACGTATTGAGTTATTCGATAAGGAGAAAAACCATTCCAAAGTAGTATCCTTCAAGGATCTGGTGAACAGTTTAGCCAAGATTTTATCCTCAAAAATGAAGTCACTACATAAGGCTATGTATGTGGAAACATGGCTAATAGGATCTACTTTTCCACCATATTTCACAAATCTAGGAATCTCTATACCTTGTGGCATTTGTGTTCTCAATATCTCCAAGGATAAGGGGTTTCTTTAGACATATTGTGAAGGTTGACCATTTTGATTTTGACTCAATGTAGCAATTTGCTGTTGGAGGGATGAAACATTTTGCAAGAGTTGGTTAAGGATGGGATCATTGTTTGTATTTTGAGATGGAAGTGAATAAGGTGGAGGTGTATATGTATTTGAGGGACAAGTGAATTGTAAATTTGTGAGGGGGGATGGGTGAGGAGATATGAGATTTAAATGCACAAAGCTAGAGGGATTCCCAGTGGAAATACCTAAGGTAGTATGGGCATTACTAGTAGGTTACATGGTTGTAGTAACAGTTGGATAAGTGTATGTTGTAATAGAGGTTATGGTTGTGGAAGGAGGAATTGAATTTCCACCTTGAATTTGAGTATACCCCAAAGCTTGAGCACAACTAGTCATTGTAGGGACATTGTTGGTAATGATGTGATTTAAACTACACACAACTTCTATTCCCAGTTCATTATCAATTATTCTCCTCATTTTATCTAGGATATGAAACACATTACCAATGATGTATTCAAAACTCACAAAGTAAATTGCAATTTATATAACTCTTTATCCATCCTTCTAAGGTTCTCTTGAGGGATATTAGCAACCCTTGATTCAATATTAGTCACATTAGTTTGTTGGTAAGGAGGTCATAGGAAAGGTAGTGCCAAGGGTATGGTCCATACTTGGTTGACTAGTGTCAACACTATGAGTGAAAGAGTTAGAAAACCTAAGATCCACGTTGAGTGATGTATCACAGGATGACATGAGTCTCAAACTACGTCTCACGACAGTATTGGAAATAGGACACCAATTTGTGAAGTTCATACAAGTTTCACAAACCCAAGTGCACCCAAAATGGATAATAGGAAAAATGCAATCAAATACCCTAGAATGTAAAGTGCAATGCAAGTATGTAAAAGCAATTTCCATATTTTAAACAAGATAAGTTTTTTATTATGCTATGTAAAAACCTGAAAATGATGCAATTTTGAATTCAAACAATGCATTGAATTTGGAAAATTAACCTTAATATGAAAAATTTCAGCAAACAGAAATTCTAGAAACTGAAATAGAAAACTGGATGCAAGAATACATAATGTAGAAACAATGTTTTTAATGCTCAAAAATTCAAAAAAAGCCCTGATCAAGGACTCATTCGCCCATGGGTGAATGGGTCTCACTCCAGGGCTTTTTAAAAATTAACTTACATATTTTTGAGGTGATTTTTATGCTTTCAAACCTAGTTTCAAACAGTTGGTTATAGTTTCACATTTCTAGAAAATTTAGTCAAAATGCAAGTGCAAAATGATGTTAAATGACAAACAAAAAGACCTAATTTGAGATACAATTTTAATTCAATTTTTTCTATGTAAATGACTAATCATGCAATGTTATGTAAACACTATGCAAAATGACTGAGATTTTTGAATTTTCCAAATTTTAAAGAATGCAAAAATGTAAACCTAAAACCCTAAATGAGATGCAAAGTTATGCAAGTAAACAACCCTAAATGAGATGCAAATCAATGCAATGCAGTGCAAAGTAATGCAAATCCTAGATCTTGGGTTGAAATGGACTCCAAAAACCAGAAAGTTGTGATGCTCAAAAGTCGAATTCACCAAAATGAAACAACAAAAAATAGGTGAGGAGTAAATATGGGATGATGAAAAAATGGGTTATGATGCACCTATTTCTCACTATTTCATTAAGAAATGAGATCCTCACAAAGAATTGACTAACGACCCTTAGGTGAATCAACCCAATGTGAGAATCTTCAGATTTCCTTATGCTTTGAGGACAAGGGTTAAGGTCAAACAACACTTTTGGTAGAAAAACTAAAATAGAAAATCAACCAAATTATGCCAACTCAAACTTGAAACAGTAATATGAAACTCAATATTAGCAGAAACAAAAAACTAGTTGTAGATCTGAGAAGCACAGATAGGTGTTTACCAGTCGCCAAAAGTCACTTTTTGGAAGCTTCCAGGGACTCATTCACCCATGGTTGGATGAGTCTTTTGTCAGGGTTTTCAAAAATCTTTCGGGAGCCTCTGATGCTAATCTATATCTTCTAATTTTTCCAAGTTTCAGTGTCAGAAAGTTGGAAATCATATCTGTAGGTTAGATTTTGTGATTTGACAACTTTTGCGACTTTGACAACTTTTCAATCTTGTACTTCAAGATGTCTTCAATCCTTCTTCCACCTAATCTGGAACACACACACAAGAGGGGGAAAAAAAATTATTTTTGGGTGAATGGAGGTTTTCCTTGGTCAAACCCTGTTTTGGTAATCAAACCTTGAATTGAAATAAAGCATGAAAGGGGGGAATGAAGAATGAACAATGCTATGTTACCAATCAACAAACCCTTGTATAAACCTTTGTAATGGATATCTTGGAAGGTCTAAAACTTTCTTGAAATGGCTTCAACAAATGTGGATCTTGATACTTGAAATAATGCTTTGAATGCTTGAACTTGATCTTGAAACCTACACCACAATGTTAGCTCCAAAAACATGCATGATGCAAGAAGACTTTGACATGATGATTAGATCTTGAATGCTGCAATAAATCTCTAATAATTATGCTCTTGAATGTTCTTGATCATCAAATTTTCTCTTGTGAAATTGCTCTTGAAATCTCTAGATTGCTTCTCTTGAAATTCTAGGTGAAACTTATAAAATAACCTTGTATTTATAGGTATGTACTCTTAATTTCCCAAAATTAAAATATTATAAGCCGACATTGAAATATGGACTTGGGGATCTTAAAATATCATCAAAAACATATTTTAATTTTAGGTTCAAAGGCCTACGAAGGACCCATTCACCCATGGACAAATGGGTCCCAGGTCCCTATTCCTGGAACACACATTGCTCAAGGTAAAGTGTCATGTATTGGCATTAATTATTGTCGGGTTTCCCCTTTGAAAAATGTAATTTATTAGGCTTGTAGATGTAAAATAGGGCTTATTAAGGCATAATTAAGTCCAATTTAATTAAGAGGGCCCAAACAAGTGTCAAAATGTAAAAGGATATATTTTTTCAACACTAGATTAAGGCATTATTAAGTACATTTTAATTAGGAGAGCCCAAACAAGTGTGAAAATGTAAAGGGATACATTTTTCTACACTACAGTTTGGTGTCCCCAATTTCTAGTAATGTACTCGACAAACTAAACAAATGTTCATTAACCCAAGTACTTATACTTCATGGTGAATACAATTTGAACAAGTATTGTCACAATTTATGCTTAGGAAATTATTCAACCTAATTATATGGGATTCTATAACAACACTCAATTCCCAAATTTTCTAGAATTCTCCTTGAGTTATCTTATGATATGCTAGGCCAAGAAGAAATTCACTATATATATGTATTAGGATTGAATACTGCAACACCACTGCTCATAGGTCTTTCGTAATTCTTCTCTTTCATCACCAAAAAAATTGGTCCTAAATGCTTGTTAAAATGAATTTTTTTGACAGTATAATCTCTATATAAGTGCTTGTAATTAATGTTTGGGAGTGGTAGGTGAGAATTAATGGTGCACTTAAAATTTGAAACATGTGAACTTTCTTTTCTTACATTTCTTTTTAACACTTCAAATTTTGAAAAGGGAATGGTTATGAAAGCTTATTGGGGAATCCAAGGTTTTGAGAACCCTATCGAGCTCCGAAAAAGGTTTTGAAACCTTGATGATCATCTAAAGGACCTTGTTAAAATACCTTTTGAAGAACACAAGTTTCATAACATGAATCTCTTTGGTCTTTATAGTGGTTATCAAAATCTCATCTAGCTCCAACAAAGGCTTTGAAACCTTGATTGAGTTTTGAAATGACTATTTTTCCTTCATATTGCTCAAGACTTTGGAAAACCCATATTTGAAGCCAAATTTTCAATTTGTGAGTCCAAAGCTTGAATGAGTGTGTTTGGTCAAATATAATTGAGGCTTTGAAACCTTTTCAAGCCTCAACATAGTTCATAAAACCTATAAATCTTCTGGAACTCTTGCAATTTAACCAAATTTGATTAAGTACTCAACTTAAGTCATTTTATTTCGGCTTTTGACTAAGTTGTGAAAACCATTTTGGGTCCTGACATGGTTTTAAAAACCTTTAAAATAATCAATGGATAAGCTTTTAATATTAGAATGATGGGGTAACACATGGTTGTGACAACTAAGTCAAAACCCAATGAGGTTCTGGAAACCATGTTAGAAGTCGACACTAGATGACAAGGCTCTTTTCAAAAATATACAAGGTTTTCAAAGGGACATTAAAAACTGTGATATCAATTGGCTCTAACTAGGGATCAAGACTATGAAGGATGTGAAATAACCTAGAATGGTAGATTAGTTCCTTATCCATTGGGCCACAGAGTCAACACTTGCAACACATAAGCAAGGATATGATGAACTGAGAACTACAAAGAAAAAAAGAAACGATGGAACTAGAGAGCAAGCCAAAACTCCTAACCTAATATTTACAAGGGTGAAACATGTTGGCATTCAAATTTGATATAGCTTCAAATCCTTCCCATTGATGGAAGAGGCAAGGAAGTACCATCAAGATAAGACAAATTGAAAGTATGTGTGTCGCATATTTGAGCAATTCTGAAGGGACCCTTCCATAAAGAATCAAACTTCTTGTGCACACCCTTAGGCTCTCTTCTTCTATCCCATAAAACTAATGTTGATTTTTTGTCACACCTTTCATATGACATTCCAATGCAATCACTCATGTGTTCCATTCTTCCACTTGGGTTTTTTATGCTCTTGTAACTATTGAACAAAATACATTTCCATAATTCACAAATATCAAAATAGATCTAATACCAAAATGATCCATGAAGTCTCGAATATAGTAGAATTTAAGAACCACAACTAAATTATTGGCTATTCTACTTGCTCCAAAAAATAATAATATTAGTGGAAATGAAAAAATAAAAAATATGTTGGAAATAAAACATTCAACACAATAAAGTCAAAAAATTTACCCAAAGAGGAAAAACCAACTTGATAGTGGCAATTGTTCATCTACCATGATGCTACTAGATAAAGGAACAAATCCAAAAAGTGGATATTGTAGTAGTTGTTCCATAACTGTTCTATCAACTCTCCTTTTCCCTTAATGACAACACTCAAATTTTGTCTATAATGCTTAAATCACATGGTCCACAAAAGTAATTGATACTTCGTGCCAAGAAAAACACACAATGAACTTCTAAAAAGTACAAGGAATTTTGACTTCACGCACTACAAATGTAGTGCAAATCATGACATACTATACATGAAAATGAAAAAAAAATGATCTATTAATTGAAATAAAGTATGATCATATATTTTAGAACTGTAAATCCTTATGTAAATAATACGTTTATCAAGTTTCATGTATGGGAAAAGAAATGTAAGCCAACATGAAACAGCAACATAATCAACCACGTATGGGAAATGTGCAAAGTTTCAAATATTATAAGTTGGAGAAACTAGATTTGCCTCTAATTAAGATTATTTTATTTCTTATGGTTGTTAGCTCACAAATTTGGGAGATCACATTAGAGCAATTATTCTTGTCAAGGCATGTGAAGTCATGGTAAATGTTTTGTGTTGATTTTCTATGACTATTATATGGATGTGACTGATGAATTTTTTTAGTTTGACAAACCAAGAAAAAACAAATCTTAATCATATATAGAGTCCTAAACTAACCTAGCAAAATGAGACAGGTATAAAATCAAATGCATGCTTTGTCCTATGTTTTTGAACCCTAAGTAATATGAGAACTCTTAACTTTATGTTGAACCAAAGATTACTTCTAAGTAAGGATAACAAAAATTTATAGAGAAAATTTATAGAGAATGTCAAGAACATTTTATAAAATTTGTTGATTTGATCAAGATCTTGAAACTTTGAAAATAATTTTCTATGTCTAACACGGATGATGGATTATATGGAAAATGTCTAAGCACTTCTTGACAAGTTACATACCTTAAACACATCTATATAAAAGATGTTGAGAGATATTAGCCTTGAGATGCTTATATAACCTGTCATAAATTCAATATAAGTGTCTTGAAATTGATATATTTTGACATATTTAAGATAGATGTACTTTAGATATTTATACTAGTTTATACACACATGAACACATTTTTTAACTTAAATTATTTTCTCTAATCTACATTACTTTATTTTTACTTGAAAAACTATTTTATTTATCTACAATTTAATATATTATTTATTTGTATCTTAAATGCATAACTATTTAAATGGTGTTAAAGTTTTATGAAAACAAATCGTTTCAATAGTTTTACATGCTATTTACTAATATATACATTTTTTAATAAGAAGGTAAATGGTAGTTCATAAGGGGGGAAAACCCTTGTATACAGACTAACATAGAAATAGCAATGAAGCCCATCAAACTACAAAGAAACATCAAACAAGAATTAACCAAAGAGCTAGTATACAAAGGTTGAAAACCAATGAAAAAAACACTAAGTAAATAGAAAAAGGATGGCAAAAGGATAACCAAAATACAAGATACAAAGAAAAAGAAAAAAATAAACTTAGACCATACAAACAAAAAAATCGAAATAAGACCTTCATTCTTGATTCTTGATTATTAACAGTTGGCATGGAGCCATTAAGATTTAGAGTGGCTTGACTTCCATTAATCTCGTATCTCCCTTCAATGCATATCCTTGTAACTCAATCTCCCTCTTTAGCAACCATCCCCTAAGTCAATAGTCCTCTAAGAGCTACTAGTTATGCACATATAGCCTATTTGTTTTTAACCAAGAGTTTTATTAATGAAAGTACAAAGAATACCCCCAAAAAAAAAAAAAATGATAAGAATAAAAATAAGTGAATAACTATTTTAATAATGTTAATTTTTTTTAATGAAAATAAATTATTTAATAGTTTTATTTATAATTAAATAAAAATATTTTTTTATTTTAAGAGTTAATTATATTTAACATGAAAATTAAGTTTGAAATATCAAGCTAAATTTGAAATATCTATTAGCTTGATAAGTGGTGCAAGAGCACCTACACTCTTAATGCATAATTTGACTTGGTGAAATGCAACAAGGTGAATCAAGGTGATCATAGGGTGAGTCTAAAGTTTTGTTCATGTTAAATAAGGTCTTGTAAGACCATTCACCATGTAAGAAGTTGGTTTTTTAGTCAATTGTATTTAGATGTCAAAAATTGCAAAAAATGTAATGTTGTCAAGCAAAATTGTTAAAAATGCAACATTGTGGGAATATGAAGGGACAAGAGAATTCAAAAGGTGGTTATGGACGTTTGGAGGGTAGTTTTTATTGGAAAATGTATTTAATACCTCTTCATGGCTTGGAAAAAGGTTGTTGAAGATCATTTTTGCAACATCTATAATAAGCATAACGAGTTTCCCTAAAAATTTACTGTTTATTTGCATTTCTCTGGATTTGTACGACCCATACAGTTAGTGCCATGCTCTGAATCTCATAGCATCCTGTAAAAGCATGTTCTAACTTTCATTTGGATGTATTGTGAGGGTCTAACATGTTGGGTGAAAATTATGTAATCAACTTTTCGATAGATTACACAACTAGGACTTCAGCCACAGCTATGTGAGAAGTAAATCTCTCCTCTCGAAAAGGGGAGGTGCCCTTCTTATTGCTGACAGAAGCGATAGTAAAACAAACAAGTAATTACAAAATGTACACAATACTTACGAAGTTGGGGGGTGTGTTGCATTCATCCTTCTCTCTTTTTTCAAAGAAGATGTTTACAATGCTTCACTGTTGGAAGTTCTCAATTCACAATAACTCAAAACGAACAAGCAGTAATGCCAATACCTCTATCTTGTCAAAGCAAAGCGTAGAGATACCAGAAGTGATTAACAATAAACTAGTAAAATAAAAGGGAAAGCTCATGAAGGCACAAAGTCGTTCCATAGCTTTATCAATGGTGGATCTATGAAAAGTGTGTCGTTTGTCACATTAGAAGCACAAAGTCTTCTTAGATGCAGCAATTCCTCGAACAGCATGAACAATTACAAGTGCAAAGTCTTGTAGATCATCCAACCAAATTATCAAAGAGCATGAACAATTACAAGCACAAAGTCTTGTAGATCATTCAACAATAGTTAACTAAAACACAAACATAAATCTATGTAAAAGATGTAACACAAAGTTTACATGAATTGCTTAGAGTCTTTCAGATATCACTTACTAATTACCACCAAAAGAGATCAATTCATAAGATTATCGAATCCAACACAAAGTCTGGTTTTCAATCTTCTTCTTTATTGATCTGATTTGCTTCGCAAAGTATGAACACAAGGTTTCACAATTTGTTTCAAAAAGGGCAGCACTTCGTTGCAAAATACTAAAAGATGCCTTTACAATAGAAATCCCTCACATTATATAGAAAGAGGGATGAGAAAAATTAGGAATCTAATTGAGAAAATCAAGGAAAGTTAGGTGAGCGATTCAAGGAGATCTCACCTAACTTTGACCAAAGTCAAAGTGTAATTTATTTTCAAAATATTACATCTCGAACTTGGTGCAATTACAATTTACAAAAAGACATAAGATGTCAAGAAATATTTACAAGATGCATAAAGGGATGCACCAGAAATGTCTAACACTAGAGATCAGGAACCTTCTTCATGTTTCCTTGCTTTGGGTGCGGAAGTCTTCGTATTTTTTCCTGGTCTCCTACATGAACTTCTCATCCGGACCAACGGTGTAATCCACAATGGTGTGAATTCTCGTGATCGATCTCATGGCAGATGAGTGAACCTTCTTGCACCTGTCAAGATGCGTTTTCAAGTTATCCAATGTGAGCCTTGTATCACAAATGACGTTCAGTGAGGCTTCTAAAAAGTCTGAACTGTCAATCAACTTCATGATGGCTTCTTTGAAGATTTGAGATATTTATGTGGCCGGTAGGAAGATACGATTCTCTTCAAGAAGTTGACCTGGTAACTCCTTGATACCCTTTTCAAGAATAACACTATGTCCTTTGACATCTTCCTGCACTTGGTGGAGATCTTCTGTAAGAGATTGAATTACTTGAATTCTATGTTTCAAGGATTCTCTTACCTCAATGAACTTTTCTTTGTCAGGAATTACCCCGACTTCCACCAGTTTACTGAGCTTTACTTGCTTCATCTTCAACCACGATAGTAGGCATTTTTCCATATCTATGCGCGCTCCTGGGAAAGTACACTTTTTCCTTTATCAAGCTCTGTGGTGAGCTTGGCCAACAAGGTAGTTTTCTCATCCACAGCAATTATGATCTGAGATCTGTGTTCTATGATCTTCTCAACAAAATCATACAACACTCTGCCTTTGGAGGCAAACTTCTCAGCTTTCTTGACAGCTGGGTCTTCAATACTTACCACTGTCAGCGGTTGTGCATTAGTTGGAGATCCTGCAAGTCTCTTTACAATAGTGGCATAATGCTCTACCCTCTATTTGCACATACTGTGAGCTTGCTCCATTTTATCCAGTCTTCCAGCCAAGATATCCAATGTCACTTGTGCATCAACCTTTGCACTTTCATTGGTAACCTTGCCAAGCTGGACTTTTGTTACTGTGTAGTCTTCCATATTGACATCACCTTCTTCTTGCGGTGGTATGCCAATCTCTACATACTTGTTGCCAGTCTTGTCAACATTCAGCCTTGAGTAGACTTTTTCCTTTTTCTTCCATTTCTTCGAGGTCGAGCTTCTCTGGAGAGATCATTTACTTCTTCTGCTTCAACACTTGAGATATCAGCCAAGGAGGAAGAAAGGAGGTGTGAACTTCTGGATTCACTATCAACTCAATTTTCATCGTCACTTCTGAATTTATTGTCACATCTGAGGTTACCATGGGTATTGTAACAATAGGAGAAGTGTCTGTCATCATCGCTCCTGTAGATTGCACATTGAGCTGATCATGCATTGACTCATTCATGAAACAATTCAATTCATTTTCAGAAGTGATATCATAGGTTGGTGAAGACAGGCTAGGAATGGATGATGGAGGACTTCACAGTATATCAACCGTATGAATTCTTGTCACTGAGGGAGTATCAAGCGAGGTTGATGCTACAGGAATAGTGGATATCTCAACTGCAGGAATGCATGTGGTAGGAATGGGTGACGAGGGAACAAGAGGTGGAGGAGTTCTTGAACTTGGAGGGGTATGAGGAACACTGGAAATCATAGGCGATGACGTTCTAGGAATTTCCTCAACTACATTCTCAGGAGGAGAAGTAGTCCTTTCTTGATCATGCCTGGGTTCCTGTTGATCACCCTCTTGTCTCTCTGATTCTGGTTCACCTTTAGAATCACCTTCAGCTTCTTCTTCAAAATCTTCTTCAGACTCTTGCCCACTTTCAGAAACCTCTTCTGCATCGGAGTCTGCTTCTGCTGAGTCTTCATCTTCAGCAGATTGATCACTTGAAGTTCTTTCTTCATCGGAATCTATCTCCTCTGGAATAGACTTTTTACCTTTAGAGCGAGATGGATCAGATTCTGTGGTTTTTGTTTCTAGGACAGACTAGGTATCTTTCTTGCCAACAGTAAACTTGATCATGGGACCTCTTCATGAAGAAGTGGGAACAATTGCTGATTTATTTTTCATGTGGAGTTCTTGTTGTTGGCGAGCTTCTACGTCAGATTCTTCTCCTTCTGAATTTGTTCTAAAACTTTTCTTTTCATAACCATGCTTATGTAGCCATTCTGCAGTGTTGTCTAGGATTGGCTTCAATCTCTCTCTCATGCTGGTAATTTCTTTTCTAGACCATTGAATTGCAAGCAAGGGCCTTTTAGAAACCTCTTGTTCATCATGGAGAGCATTCATGATATCGCCAAGATCTGCAAAATCCTCTGGCAGGTCAGCAATATCAAGGTCTTTGATCTGCTGAACAGTCAACCTGCAATAATCCATTTTACGAATGGCTTCTTCATCTCTACAATCGGCCCAGATGTCTTCAAAATGGTACTTATGATGATGACCCTTTTGTAATTTCTTTCTGACATCTCGGTAATCAAAATCAAACCTATACCTGTAGGTCTTGATTGTCATGATCTGCATTTTAGCATAAACAGACTTGGCTTTTTGTACAGTTGGGATAGTATATCTGCCAATTGTCAGTGGGAACTTGAATTCACGCTTGTGGTTACTTCTTCCTTATTTTTGCACTGAAATCAGCTGTCTGCATGTCTCCATGAGAACCCACTTATCTGAAGGATAACGTGGCAGCATGTAAGGATAGCCAGTGTAGCACCCTACTCTCAAATAAGTAAGCATTAGGAATTGAAGAAATAGGCATCCAACTTTACTTACCACCTTATAAGCCTCATCAGATACCCTCCTCCTTTCGAGAGCTAGATCAAAATTGAAAAGAAAAGGTGCGAAGAAAGCATCTGTAATAGGCCTGAAGTGATGGAAACTTTCCTTCAATTCTAGTTGATAGAAAAATTTGTACACAAGTACCAACATCCGATTTCCTTTTGTAGATAGACCTGGGAATTGTCTCATTACAGTTGTTGCGTACACCAGGTAAGAAGTCATATAGAATTTCAATGTGGAAGGTGCATTGATCAGCTGCTCATGTATTTCATCACTAATCTATTTGCCCCAGTCAATGTGCACCTTTTGTCTTCTTATAATCCTGATGTACTCATACATCCAATCATGAAAAGTGGACGATTCTGGCAAGCCTTTTACTCTGCTTTAAAATGTGATCGTATTTTTGACATCATCTTTGAAATCACTTCACAGGAGTCCCTTTGGCCATCTGGAAATAGATTGTCTAGGCTTCTTCAACCATTGAGTATTTATTAGGTTTTTAGCCTTGTTGGGATCAGTGTCAAAGACTTCTTATGCCTTTTGTATAGAGATATCAATGTATTTCTCCATTTGAGGGACCTTAAACACAATGTCAAAGAAGTCAGGGTGGAGTCTTAAAATCTCGTGCCCAGAAGAATTGATCACACTTCTACTTTCCCTAATGTAGTGAGATGCCACTTGAAGGACAAATTTTGTATTGTGTGCAGTTGTAGGGAACATAGCCACCAAATGCAGGTTACTGTGTACAATTTCTCTCATTGGATCAAGAAGAGGCTTCATTTCAGTTTGCTTTACAAAATCAACCAAGTCTTAATGGCCAACCTCTGTGTCTTTTATTTCTTCCACCTTGGAGACCACTAGAGTTGGCAGTTAGACACCTTGATATTTATACTTCATTCTGCCTTTCACTTTTGAAGAAGGCAGAGGTTTACTAGCAGTCATCAAGAACAACTGAAACTTTGATCACTCAACTTTTAAGGTCTTTGAAAAGAGACTGCAAAGCGTCGAGCTAGAACAAACATTAGTTGTTAGATAGCATGGCAATGCGCGAAACGAGCAACGATGATGGGCAAGCGTGGAGCGGATGACAAGGCACGCAAAATGATGCACAAAATGGAAGGAGCAAGGTTCAGGACTGAATTGGGCAAGTTTGAAACGTTTTAGGGAAAAAATTATGAAAAGTGTAAGGGCGTACTTTTTCAGCACCCTTACATTTTGGGGAATTTTGACTTTGATGCAAAGGCACTGAAAAAGTGTGCTCCTGCACTTTTCAGTGTTAGAAAATATTTCAAAATGTCAGGGCACACTTTTTTAGCGCCATGACATCTTCTTCAGAAAGGAATTTTATGTATAAGGAATGAAAAGAACTTCAAACATCATTAGGTTTGAAAACAAAAAGGCAATGTGTAAAGATGTTTGAAAACAGCGCTTGGAGTTTTTTGAGGCACGAAATGCTTGAAGTCGATATTTGGCAAACTATATTGGATTGCATTTAAATTTCTTTCTATCATCATTTTTCAAATGAACAAAAACCATGCTACTTTACTCACAAAACATGAGTTTCCTTCATGAAGAGTATAGAAACATCAAGAGGGATAATGCGAAGAGATGTAGAAAACATGGGAATATGGACGAAAAGAAAAGAAAAATGTTTAAAGAGGAAGAACACGCTAAGACAAACAATGAGTGGCGAAGATGCGTGATGATGTTACAAAATGTGATTAGGGAAAGAGGGACCAAAACGAGCTCATGAATGCAAGACTCAAAAGACAATGGTGAAATGAAGAAAACATGTGGGATAAGGAAAAACGCGAGAAGGAAACCAAGATTAGTAAAAACGCATATGCAAAACCTAAGATATGTACAAAATAACGAAGGAAAAATGAAAGAAAGGAGAACGACTCACCAAGAGGAAGTGTGAAATCTTCGAAAATCTCCAAAAACGTGTTTTGCAGCTTGAGAGGATTTCGCCAGCAAGAAGGAATACAGTTTGAGATCATAAACAATGAAAAAGGAACAATAAAACACTTTTAAGTAAATGGTAACTCAAAAAACCTAACTCAAGTCGAGCAATTAATTTAGGCACGAAAAGTGGCACAATGAACGAAAACTGCAAACACATGAAGAAAAGCGCCCAAGCACGAAAAAGACTAAGTTAGGATAAAAAGTGTAATAG
>VDFB02315019.1:0-21852 GCA_007258455.2 Sequoia sempervirens | reverse complement strand
CCACCTCATGAAGAGGAGATTAAGGAAACATGGTAAGGTGGTATCCACCACCATCCAGTGAGGAGAAGTTCAAGGTAGAGCAGTAGGGTGGTAAGCATTGAAAGGAAGGTAGACACCGTAGTGCTGCATGAAGTGGATCTAGTATAACCATGGTAAGGTGATATGTATACTGTTACCCCACTGAGAGAAGTTCCAAGAAGAGTCATACTTTAGTAAGTGTTAATCAAGGAAGGTGGAACCACAATACCGCGTAAGGTGGTATGAATACCGTTGTCCCACAATCATAAGACTAGAAAGTAGCGTATATAAAAGGGCATAAAACTCAACACCACCATACCACATCTAGTGTGATAAGTGATAGTGGGAGTACGACAAGACCTATTATGGCATCATTATAGATTGTGAAAATAAATGCAAAAGATCATGTCAGCCACTGTGACACACAAATCCAACAATGCATAATAAAATTCAAGAATATGAGCTTATAGTAAAAATATTTGGTTGGCATTAATGCGGATATGACTGAACTCAGCACCATTAAAAATAAGTGAATTTTCCTATCATTGCACTAACCCTCTGAAGAAGCTCAATTGGTGTATATATTTTCCAAAGGCTTTGTCATCTAGAAGTTTTAGTAGAAATGCCACCTAAAAAGAAACAATCAGAAGCAAAGGAGAGTAAAACCAAAATTAAGGATGAAGAACCTAAGACAAAAAAGAGGCCTCTTCACCAATCCATTTTAGACTTGCTTCCAGGGTCCACCAAGGAGGGTAATAAGAAATTCCTCATAGATATCGCATAGAGTTGTAGAGATTCCCTCATTCCTAATTTCAGGTGGGACTTGTTTTGATATTTTTATAGTAAGAGAAATGGGAAAGCTCCAGTGTTGAACCCCTGGGTGTTGGAATTGGCCAAATTGAGTGTCCCTAATATATTTTTTGATGTAGAGTTTATTAGGCTATTAGCTAAACATTATCATTCTGCTACCAAAAGTGTGAGGTTTTCAAATGGTGTTGTACTTTTTGGGGTAACCAAGGAAGCTATCATTGAGTGCTTTGACTTGAATAAATAGGCCCTAACTAAGGTAGATTTATGAAAAAGTGAGGAGTATACTAGGTTAAGGAGAACTTACAGGAGTGATGAGGTCCCTCTATACATGAAAAGAGGAATTGGCAACAAAACAATCTCCATTTCTCCCTCCATCACTGAGCCAATCACTATGGTAGAATTTCAATATTATTTTGTGAATACATATCTAGCTCTGTGCCAAGTGTTAGGGATGGATGCTCAAGATAGGATGCCAATAGGTTTAATGATGATGGCCATGAGAATCCAGAATCCAAAGACCAATATAGAATATGATTTTTCTTCATATCTAGAAAGGGCATTGGATGATTAATTCTTGCAGGTAATAGAAGACAAGGAACCTATTACATTCATACACTATTCTGTCTTGTGTCATTTGATACTATACCATAATCAAGAAAAATGGACTAAATGAATGGACCTAGCCAGAATTGATGAGCAAGGGAATCCTACACCTATACAGAAATGGTGCTATATTTGGGACAACCGGTGTAAGAACTCTAGCTTTGGAATATTCTATGAAGATTTTGTGTACAAAATCCTAGGGGTCCTTGGTTATAAAATACCAAGATTGCCAACCAAAATGCTACAATTATTGAGATATCTAGCCTTAAAGCAAGAGTAGGGTAATACACATAATTTTGGTGATTGGTTTTTCCTCCTTGAAGTCACAATAATAAGAGTTTATGGGTGCCCTATTGCTCCACATATACTACCAAAATTTGTGCCCCTTAGACTAGAATTTTTAGAGTTTATGTGGCAGATGATGTGGATGGAAAAGGATGTGATGCACAAGCAGAAGAAGGGCACATTTCTGCCAAACCTAACCAAGTGTGAAGATTGGTCTCTAGTGTCAGATACATTGGAAGAATTACAATATTATTTAAAGACAAGATATTCACTAGACTCTGGAAAGGGAAGAGCTTTTGATCCTAAAAAATCATATAAATAACATAAGGCATAATCTTCTCACCAAAATGATTGTTGCACACCAAGTGGACTATGAAGAATATGTAATAAGAAATTGCATTACTTATCAAAATGTTTTCAGTAGAAGGAAAAAATGGGGATATATGAGGAATCTTGAAGAAGAGAGGAAACAAAAACACAAGGACTTCCTAGGCTATTTTGTTGAGGAAAAGGATCCTATCAGAAGGATATATTTGATAATGGATAAGTTTGAAGACTTGTATGACAAAAGGGAGGCATATCTTCAAGAACACAGTGGTAAGGAAATAGCAGAGCACACCCCAAACACAACCTCTGAATCTCCCATGGGGAAATTTCCTCCTAAAAGACAAAGGACATAGAGCATTGAACCATTGGTTCCTTATGAAGAAAGTGAAGGAGTGGGAGACATTGAAGAAGTGGCCATTGTGTTACAATCATTAAAGGGTGATGTTGAGGTTGATTAACTAATCCATGAGACCAATGCCCATAAGTATGAGGAAAGGATGGATGATATATAAAAGGAAAATATAGAAGTACATGAAGATGAAAGAGAAATTGTAGCTAGGAGATTCATAGAAGATGATGAATTTATTAAGACTCCAGAGTTTAAGGAATTTGAGGAGAGAATGGAAATAAATGAAATGGGAATTGAGGAATCCCATAAGGATCAAATGGTGGCACAAACCTTTAGGGAATTAAGAATTGAACATATCGACATAAGCCCTCAGAAGGCTAGAGTAATGATTTTGAAAAGTAATATGCTCATTTTCGTTGGTTTGGAACTGAAGAATTTTTTTTTGCTTAACCAAGGATGGGCTCAAGAAGATCCAATGCTAGTTGCAGAGTTTGACTCTGATGAAGGAGTGAGTGGAATAGGGTATAATCCTAGGATTGAAACCCTAGCTATATGGATCAAGCAAAAGAACACACAAAATCCAAAATTATTGGATGTGATATAGGGAATGAAAGTGGCAGCTATGATAAGAACAATACAAGACACCACCCCTTTGGAGGAAACCACAATGACTATGAATTTGACCATGTTTACTCGTGCAATTATTAAAGGATTGGAGGATAGAATAAAAGAATATGAGGAGAAAAGATTACTGAATGATGAAGTTAATAAGCTGTTGATGGAAAATGTAAAATTAAAAGAATAGCTAAAAGGAGCAGGAATCTCACAAGGCACAAAAATAGTGTTATATAAACCTCCTAGTGCTCTAGGAACTATAGTTGCTCCACCCATAATTAATGAGTCGATCAATCTCCTTCGTCATCAGCGGGGCGCTGAAAGGAAGAATCTCCATTTCATCCATAATGCACACTTCTCGGCGGATTCAACGTCTCGTGTCCCGTAGGGATGGGTGGGAGGAAACAATCCTAGATATTTATTTTCTACTCATTGCAATACTGCATCTTTATTTTATAATCATTGCAATTCCGGGTTATATCTATTGCCGGGTAGGGATGTAGTATATTGTTTGGAACGGACATTAAAATATTGCCAATTATTTACCAGGGAGGGTTATATCTATTGCCGGGCATAGAGATGTGGCAATAACATGCCCACTTTGCAAAATTTGCAAGAACAGGAACAATGGATAATAAGTTGCATCTATAACATGGGTAGCAGGATTCATCTCAAGTGACTGAACGGAGAGAAAGGGATCCCTCCTCGGTACGGATAGTCTGTACAACGGATTAGCAATCCACCGCCCATAGAATTGTAGGGGCCCCTCTTCTCCATAGTCTTTTAATTGGAATGTCAGATCATGAATATGTAGTACGAATTTTGGGACGTGTAAGATATGGGGATGAGATATTTTGAAAGGTCAGATTACAATTCTTGAACGTGGAAACCAAGGATGGAACGAAGGATGAAGGAAGCAACCAATACTCATCTTACACTCCCAAAATTCTACTACATATTCATGATCTGACATTCCAATTAAAAGACTATGGAGAAGAGGGGCCCCTACAATTCTATGGGCGGTGGATTGCTAATCCGTTGTACAGACTATCCGTACCGAGGAGGGATCCCTTTCTCTCCGTTCAGTCACTTGAGATGAATCCTGCTACCCATGTTATAGATGCAACTTATTATCCATTGTTCCTGTTCTTGCAAATTTTGCAAAGTGGGCATGTTATTGCCACATCTCTATGCCCGGCAATAGATATAACCCTCCCTGGTAAATAATTGGCAATATTTTAATGTCCGTTCCAAACAATATACTACATCCCTACCCGGCAATAGATATAACCCGGAATTGCAATGATTATAAAATAAAGATGCAGTATTGCAATGAGTAGAAAATAAATATCTAGGATTGTTTCCTCCCACCCATCCCTACGGGACACGAGACGTTGAATCCGCCGAGAAGTGTGCATTATGGATGAAATGGAGATTCTTCCTTTCAGCGCCCCGCTGATGACGAAGGAGATTGATCGACTCATTAATTATGGGTGGAGCAACTATAGTTTCCCACCCACCCGCCCCTACTATTCTAAGGGCATGAGGCCCTTTCTTTCATCCATTCCAGAATAATGAAATTGATGTGAGAGCTTTGTTGCACCACGACCATTTGTGTAAAAGTAATCATCCTTTTCTTCACATCTTATCAAGCTTGGACTTTACACTGTTATCTTTTGGAATATATTTTCAACTAGGGTTTGAAATGAAAGTTCGTTGTTTAATGATGTGAAAGCATTGTTTGATATTCAGTGGTAGGTACATCTCACAAATATACCAAGGATTTAGGAGTATAAATGGCCATTAGATTTTACAATATATCAATGGGAGGAGAAATATCTAGCTTCTGAGGAGTAGATCACTAGGACGTGAGCGTTTAGATGTCTATCATGGGGAAGAAGGCTTTTCTAGATTGATGATCATGAACGTTCTACATTGATTAATGGACTGATAACATCTAAAATTCCTTAAGTTCTATTTTATTTCTTTAATTATGTTAATTAGGCAAGTAGTTAATGAAGAGGTGTAATTTTGAAACATCACCTCATTTTGTAAAAGGGCCTGTAGCTTGTTGCTTCCCATATAAAAGGGGAAACCAAGGTCTAGTTTTGATCATAATCATATCTTTATCGATGCAAGTAATAGTAGGTTACATTCATATAGCATATTCCACCCATCCATCTCATATCAAAAGACTTCTGCTATCAATGAATATCATTTAAAGCAATATAATCGAGAAGACTGCTTATAATTGGTGATCTATTTTCAATGTTGAATTGTTGTGTTGATATTCATTTCTATATGTTGATGTGTTGTCTCCAAAGTGGTTCTCTTGAATTATTCAAATCTATATGATTTGTCTGGACACATTTGTTGTAACTTTGTGATTGTTTTGATTGGGGTATGGTGAGAGAGAATTAAAAATCCTTTCAATTAATTCATTTTAATTGGTTCCCCAAGGGATTAAAAATCCTTTTAAGATGGTTAGTCTGATTGGTTTCCCTTAAGCTAAGAATTAAAATTCCTTTCATAACATCATAGCAATTTGAGGGAATAACATTGGGATCTATAAAGAAGAGTATTGTAGCAAAAAAACTTACATATTTGCACAAGGTGCAAACATTTAAAAGTGCCCAACAGTTAGAGTTAAGCTAAATAATATGTTTACCTACCATACAAATCTATCTCCATAGTCATCATCCATCCATCAACTCCATTCACCCAATAGATTAGGCACTGGTCAACTTTAGAACATTTATGCACAAATTCAATTCACTCTTATTCAAATACCTTCATTAGGAACTAATTAGTAAGCTTTGCATCTACTTCACACCCATGTGCCATAGTGAGTGGATTTCCTAAAATAGAGATAAAATCCAAACTTTCAAATCTGCCTTATCATTCAGGTACACACGCCTTGGTTTAGTAGAGCCTAAAGAGTAGGGGGTTATCAATCACATTTACCCTATTTGTTGGCCAAAAAAATACTAAGAGATTGGCACCCTCTTATGGTATGAAAACCTACATTTTTGAGACCTAACAAATCCTACTTCTACTTCTACTTTGCCTGGGTCTAGACCTATGGATACTTGTGACGATCTTATTGTCACAATCATCTCCTTCTTCATGGTCTAATCCTAGCAAATTCTCTTGACCTTGATGTCTACTAGAACTCATTAAAGGAATTTGATTTTCAGGAATAGGATGGGGAGTAGACTTAATTGTATGTGCATCCTTAGCTTGTAAGGATGGTGGAATCCATTGATTTGAAAGTTCATCCTTCTGTACCCATTGGACCTATTTCTTGGGAGTCTTATGAAGCTCACCTTCCAACTTTTCTTTTGGATACTTCTTCATGTAACCTCTGGTATTCTTCATCTTTCTTTTGCAACTCTTCTTCTTCAATATCTTCTTAACTTCTTCAAATAATGCACACTATCACAAAGAATTCAAAGTCGCCACCCAAAACTGATTGGGAATTGTAAATATCGATAGTAATTTTGTAGATCTTTAAGTGAATTGCACATATTTGGAGGTACAGAGAATTCCTACGACCATCCTCAACACTCTAGGTGGAGGATTTTCACGGGCATACACAGACTCAACAAATTTACACAAACGACCTTCAAATGAAAAATGGCAAGAGAATTCAACAAAATTTAGAAATATTAGACAAATATTTGCAAAAATTTACACCCCATTATGAAAATATAAGACACTAATTGCAATACTTTGGACAAAGCACATTGGGACATGAATATTTTCACAAATCTAGTCCCCAACGAAGTTGCTAATTTGTTGATTATTTTTCAAGAACCAAGCTGATCTTCAAGGAAGCCTATGGACATTTCCATTTCTAATTCTCAGCAACCTAAAGGGATTGGCCAACGAACAAGTGAAAGCAACAATGCTTTCCTCCTGCACTTTGGGCTCTCCAGGACCAAAGAGGATGATCCCACAATGGATTTAAAGACCTCTACACCTAATGACCAAATACACTGCAAATAATAAATAAATTCTCATATAAAAACTCAATAAATGGAATGTATCAAAGAAGTTGGCTACTCCTTAACAACAGTCAAAACTTAGAGCATGAGAATGGAAGAACTTAACACAAAATAACAACAGTTGTAATCCATTTGAATGTTTGTTTATAAAACGATTTGTTGTTGAATTGACCAACTAAATACATTATGAACACTCACTTAGATCATTGCCTCATTCTAGGAATGAAGTCAATCTCCAAACCTATATAATTTGGTAACAATTTAACACATAGCATCATTAAGCTTTGATAATGTTGTATTACAGTATCACATTCATTATACTCTTGACAATAACTTTTTACTAATATCCTAGTACTCAATTTACATGAACCTATGGCTCCATTCAAGCGTTTTCATTAATTATTTGAATTAAAAGTAAGAACATAAGTACACAACCACTAGAAATCAATGGAGACAAATAAAACAATCTTTAATCATTTATTCATAATTCATGTAACAAGTATAATAGGAGAGAAATGGCTTTGAATTTGCACCATTTTCAATTCATTGCTAGTATTGTTATCAAAATTACATATGCATCAATGACAAACTCAAAACCTAAGATAAAACTCTAAAATGCTCTATATTCCTTTACAAAACTCTTTGTGATCAATTACAAAACAATGAACCTATACTTTTGGCCTTGAATTCATTCTTATAGAAATGAAGGAGCAAAATAGGCTTCAGGCTAGAAAGTACACATGTCACTTTTCTATTGGACCGATACAAAGCATATTCCCTTTTTAGTTATATTTGCAATTTCACATGGAGGGACATATTACATGAGACAAAGGCTATTTTCATTTGTTGTTGAAGATCATGTCCCACCTTCCAAAAGGCATCTTTGAGCTGATAAAACAATATCTACATCCTCCAAAATTGTGTCCATGGACTCAAGCATAAAAGAGAGAAAAGCATAAAGTGTAGAAAAGAAGAAGAGACAAAAGACTTTTCCACATTTGCAACCTTGTCACCAAATTCAAATTGGGGAGAAAACAATATTTTATCCATACTTTAGAAAAAGCCTAATTTGTACTGGTTCTAGGCTATGCATTGTATTTCTCCCATCTGTTACTGGCCATAGTTGCAAACTCACAAGGCCAAAATTGTAATGCCATTTAATAGCTATAGCTCAATCCTCAAGAGCATCCAAGTATTTATCTTTCCAAGCTTGGAACTCCTCCTCTATAGGCCAATTGAATTTTATGATTTCATCAGCCTTTGTTCTATAAGGGACATATTTGGTTACCACCTAGTTTGCTTCTTTTTCAGATTCTTCTAGAGCAACTCCTGCATGAGTGAGCATATCCATGTTTTTTTTCAGCAATGCTCATATCATTCCCTTGACAAATTAAAGCTACTTATTTTGAAATCACTCCATTTGTTTCCTTCCTCCAATCCTAAAGGGTTTTAATATTACCATCATCCTTCAATATGGAAGTAAGAAGACCATGATTCGTCTCATGAAAATTTTGGACCAGCTCCCTTATCTTTGCTTCCAAAGGCTCTATTTTTCCTCTGAATTCTTGAATTCCATTTACAATCTTGAGGGTTGGTTTGATATTCACAAGTGAATTGACATCATGCTTAGCTCCCACAACCATTATTCTCAAGTCTTGTAGTCTTGAGATCCATGTCTCCATGAGAGAAGTTTCCACCTCCTTATCACTATCAAAGTTGTTTATTGCTTCCTTCATGGTAGAATAATTAGCATGGATGCTAATTAATCTATTGTTCACTCCTCTATTCAGATGTTATAAGACTACAATGATAATTTTCATATTGCTAACATAGATTTCTCTATCATGTTTTTCACATTTTTCCTTATATTCCTTCAATTCCTCTTTGCTAACATCTTCTTCCTATTGTGCACTAAATGTATTTAGCTTCTTCACAAAAATAGACACATTTCCCATATTGTAGGGCACAATTTCCCATGAAGAACTTGTAGGAGGTGTAGTGGCAGTAGTTGTTAACTCTTGTGAAGTAGAAGGTGAAGCAACATCAGTTTCCATTGGCTCACCATGTTGCAATTTTTTTAATTTTTCTTTTAACAATGCCAGTTCAGTATGCAACTACATTGTTTGTTACTGATTCTTCCCATAATCAATCAATAAATCTTTTAAATTTATTCTAAACTGCTCCTTCTCAGCTGTGACCGATTCAACAGTTGCTTTTTTAAATTGAGCAACATTGACTGACATTGTTGCAACTTCAGTTGATGAAGTGTTTGATACCCTCTTTATTATGAAACCTCCCCTGTAATCTGTAGCAGGCTCTGCAATATCAAGCTTCTTGGTATTAGGGGCTAGGGCCTAGATGGCCAATGTGTCCCACTGCTCATTGAATGTAGATCCTTGCAGTGCAATTGTATCTTCTTCCCCTGAGTTGTAGAGGGGTCTATTGTATCTCTTTATTATATCAAATGCAATGGAAGAAGATAAATCCCATTCGGGCAATAAAAGAATTCAACTTTTTCTTACCAGTTCTCTACCCTCAAATGTAGTTACCTTTTGATATTTCTCTTTAATTTCTTTTATTACTTGTGATTTGATGACTGCATCAGGTAACTCAAGATGGAGGCTCCTCTGCTTTGCAACTTTATCTACAAATTCATCCTTCTTCACCCTCCAAATGAATTCCATGAAGGCCTTGGACTGTTCAAAAGAATCATCATCCATGAATTTACTACATGCCTCTTCTCTTACATCATTTTGGCTATTCAAGCCAGTGAGTTCAACATTGCTTAGTCTCAAACCAGGCTATTCTAGCACAATCTCCCTAGGTGGAGATAACATCCCTTGTTGCATTTCTTCCTCAGTGACCAAGATCTCTTCTTTAGAATCCTCTTCATAGTCCACCAAGCCAATTGATTGAACCTTTTGTTTATTTTGAGGTGTCTCTTTTTGTGGTGAAGCCTACCTTGGTGGAGAATCAATATCAATGAACTAAGGTCTAGTTGACCTTGGAGGATATGGAGGTGGAATTTGTGGCACTAGCGAAGTAATCCTTTGCTTCTCTGGTTGAGAGGGGGTAGAAGTTGTATCCCTTCCCTTCACCTTATTTTTATTTCTTCTAAAAACAATGACCTTGCTTTGCTCAGGGGGCTAGGAAGATGGCCTTTCTTCCATTATAGGGGTATCCCCCACATCTTGATCCTCTATTGCAATGAATTTCCCCTTTTCTTGAATTATTCTCTCACCTTGTAGGTGTCCAACCATTATTTCAAAGTTTTGGAAAACATTCTATATCCTTTGCATTTCATTAGGAGTCTCAACAAGAGCAATGAATTATGGATCATTTTCTCTTATCTCCCTTTGCAATTTATCAAAAGCAATCCACTTTTCTTTTCTTTCATTCTGTCTTCGAAAATATAAAATGTTTCTAATGATATCTTTAGGAAAAGAAAAATTATGAATAAATTTTGAGCTTCTATTCCCCATCTTCAACCATGCCATGAATCCTTTAGGGTCAAGGTTTCTTGCTACTGCTCTTCTCATATTCAATGGCTTAAGAATATCATTTATCTTATCCCATCCTCCTTTTAATCATTACAAAATTTGAAAAGCAAGTGTATAAAGGAAAGAATGTTCCCTTTCCTTTATCTTTTAGGTGGTTGTTTTCGACATTTCCCAATTGCCATATTACTTCAAAAAAGACAATCCTCTCTAGTACATGTTTGGGCAACAGGTGGGGTGAAACAACTATACCAAAAACTCTTAAAATAGTATAGTTAGGATAACGGATAACATTCCCCCAGTTTTGATCAATACCTAGATCTAGCCTCCTATCCTTAGGCCTTAGAAAGTCATGCAAGGTTTTTGGAATCCTTGGCATGTTTACAATCACTACCCTTCTCCATTTGGAGGCAAACAAATTTTGGAACAACACATAATCAAAATTTCTATCATCTTTATCAAGGACCCTGGTCCAACATTGCACAAGAAGTTCCAGGTTACCTTTCTCCTATTCCAATGCCATATCTTGACCAAAATATGGAGCACCTCTGAATAGTAACATGTGCATAAACAACAAATACCATAAGAATCTGACTCCATCTTTACCCTTTTTTAATTCAACCAGGTCCTCATGAGTTCTTTCTACTAGGTACCCTACATAATCATATAATGTGCAATATGTGGGATGTTAGATGTGGGATGTCATGCACATCCAAGCTCTAGGTATGCCCATGACTGGGTTA
Source organism: Sequoia sempervirens (assembly GCA_007258455.2). Classification (NCBI taxonomy): domain Eukaryota; kingdom Viridiplantae; phylum Streptophyta; class Pinopsida; order Cupressales; family Cupressaceae; genus Sequoia; species Sequoia sempervirens. The sequence continues at coordinate 10,598 of VDFB02315019.1, read as the reverse complement.
TAATCAATAATTTGACAGATAGAATAGAAGGTCCTTTGGAAAAAAGTCACAAAATAATTGATGGGATAGGTTTCCTTGTCTGAAGGACCCAAGACTACCCTTCTACCATCTACAAATTCCAAATAAAATTTTAAATGTATGCTTTACCTTCTCATACTCTAATTTGAATTTGTTCTCATCAATAGGCATCATATCTCACTCCATTTAGTGAGCTTGAAGATTTCTGCAATCTCTTCTCTAGTGACCTTAACCATATCTATCCCATCGAATGTCCTCACAGTCCTTGTGACTGGATCATAGTTTCTAGTCAATTCCTTTAGTAAATCTACATCCATATAGACATTGGGTACAATTACCTTTCCCAAGTCCAGATTCTAGGGGTTACCCATAGGAATGCCACAATCCCTGTTCCCAAACCAGCAACTGAAAATTTTCCACCCAGTGTAGGGCAATGTGGCATCTTTAATAGCACTTTGCTTGTCTTCCAATCCTTCTACAATCTGTTTCCCTTGGAATAGTAATTGGCCTTTAGGTTTTTCAGAAGTTGAGGGTTTTAACTGATCAGTCAGGTCCTGGACTATAGGTCTGATGGGGATTTTTAAGCTAGGGGATTCTCCCTTAGATGAGGATGCTTTTACTTTTGGGTCCATGATTCTAGGGTTTACAAACTAGGGTTCCTTTTAGCAAACTAGTGACTCACAACTTAGGCATGGGTTTGACTTAGAAAATAATAAGACTAGACAAGCTAAGTGCCTTGAATTTACGTTAAACCTTAAAAGAAATGCATGAACAATGAAACCCTAATGACAAAGTGCTTGAGTGTGTGAAATTAAACAAGTTCTAAGCAATTGTAGAAGCAAGGAAATGATTTCACTTACTAGTTTGCAAAGCACTTGAAAATCCTAATTTTGTTGTCAACCAAGCCTAAAAATCGCAACACAAACTCCTTGAATGTGCAAAATTCCTTTAATAGTCTTCAATTATGCTTTAAAATAGGTTTTAATAGCTTTAAAACCTTCCAATTTGATAGCTCTGCATCTTGTCCACCATTATGGTTTGCTCGTGTGAACCAAAATGACTCATTTACCCTCAAACTCCATTTTGAATGTCAAACATTGATAATATGATGAGATGGCCAGATAGATGACCTAGATTCAATCAATTTTTTTTGAAAAATCTGACTATATCCCTCAATCATTCTCAACCAATTAGAATAAGCTCATGTGGACCCAAGATCCGAGTCATTTGCGGGCTCCACTATCTTTACCACCGCTAGGAAATACCATTTGTTTTCTTCCCCACTTTCCTATTGGTCTTAAATCATGTGCAACTTTTAGCAATAGGGAGGTGGGGAAGGGTTCAAATTCAATCTAGAGTCTCAAACATATGCATTCCTTACCACAATACTACTTTCCCGTGCACATAACCTCCAGACACAATGGACAACCAAGATTAAAAGATCTTGTTTACTTTTGTAGCACATGGTTAAAAGTCCCTTTAGTAGCACAAATTTTACCATCCATACCCTTGCGCTTGAAATATTTCATTAATATTTCCCTTTCTCTAATGTTCTTTTTGCTACTCAAATGAATCCACGTGGCGTCTCCCTACTTCCCCATTGAGAGACGAGAGGAAGATGTGGGTGCCCCATAGAATGGTGGGGAGCGGTCTAGATTCACCCACGTCAGCCATCCTTGACCGTTGATCTCATTTAGATGGAGCGCTCACTTCCTTCAAAGTCCAATGGGTCCCATTAACAAGGGGACACATGTTATCTGCCTACTACCTCGTGGTATTATTTTAATGCAAATTAAAATCAGACGGGGGAGTGAGGAATGACCCAGATGTAGCCACACTATTCTATCCCCTTTGTTGATTCACTTCAAGCTACCACCTGCTGAATTTCAAAGACATTGGGCCCACCACTATAGATGGGCATGTGGCACTCTCCTGCAAGCCCGTGAGAATATTATAATGAAAAATAGAACCTGATGGGGGCACGAGGAGCAGTTAGGATTTGATCCTCTAGATTTGACGATAATCTTAACACTTTATATTTGCACGTGCCAATGGTTAGTAATTTAAAAGGTAACCCAACTAGGCACACAATGGATGGGGAGATAAAACTTAAGTCCACAACACTAGACCGATGCTTGAAATATTAAAATCAGACTTAGGACCAAATAACAAATATTTAAAGATTTGTAACCTGCATAACAATGAGGCAATATTTTAAATAAGACAAAGGGTCACAACTAGAACTATTAGGATTAAGGGGCTGATAAATAGATGAACTCAATGGCATAGGTTATGACTTGAATGAATGAGAACAGGCTACAGGTATTCAACAATGAAATATGACATTTGCAAAGGTAATAAGACTTAGGATTTTATTGGAGGTTTTAAAAGTGCACATAGACCCTAGAAATGAAGAGTGACATAAACCCTAAGCCCTAGGACATGAAATAACCAGATTTTGTAAAATTTTATCAGTGGAACATAGAGTTTTAGGGGTTCCACTAGTCTTTAAAATTGGTTGAAAATCCAAAAAACATTCAAATATCTTATCAAAATCCAAAAACATTGATAAAAATTTAGAAAACTCAAAAAATAGTGTTAATCATGGTTAGTCAAACTACATCGTCTCTACGCATACATAGGAAAGACCATCATCAATGATCCCCTGAGGCATTAGGTCAGTCCCCTTAGGTCCCCTCATGGTCTCTAAAATCTCTCAAAAACACCAAATACATTTGAGTATCTTGAAAATGTTAAAAATAACATCAAATAACTTCAAAAAGCACAAAAATATTAAAAAAATCCTCCAGAAAACCTATCTCCATTATCACCTATCCGTAATAAACTCTCCATCCATAATAAATAATCATCGCTTTCAACCTTTGACAATGCAATCAACAAGCAAATCAAACATCAAAACCCAAAACTTCCAAGCAAAGAAACAAAATGACTGGATCATCATTAGACTAAAACAATGCCTAAGTGTTAACTACCTTACCTTTTGAAAATCATCATCAACATCCCAACGTGTTTCTTAATGGATAAATCATTCTTACAATAGACAACATCGATGGATAACATCATGAAACATCAAAACATCTATGGAAAGTGATACAACAACATTGTTTATCTTTTATGATCTTATCTTTTTTATTTATCTTATTGTCACATTCCCAAGATCTCTCGAGGATGTCCAAAAGGATTTAGAGAGGAAGGAATGGGGAATTGATCATGAATTTTCTGTCTATTCTATTTGTTGGATGTTTTTGCAATACTACCATGGTGAATACTTGCTTTGTTCTGTGTGTGGAAGTCATTTTGGGGCAATTCATGTAGTGGTTGCATGTTAGGTACTTCATACCTCTCTGTGTCATTGGTCTGACATGTTTCGTAACTTCTCACCCATACACTCTAATAGGGTTTCCATATATCTGGTATGGACAAGAATACTCCTTGTTTTTAGAGTCAAAGTCCACACAATAGATACAAAGCTACTTTGGTCATTAATATCTTGGTGCATCATGTCTAATTTCTACATTAATAAGAATTGCTAAACATTACTTAGTCTCCATGAAGCAAAAGAAAATTCATCATATCATATCATTAATGTCATCCAATTTCTTCTACCCTCTCATCCTGCTAACATTTTCTTCTAGTCAACATTTCTTATGCCAGTCCTTGCACTTAAACGCATCACATCAGCTTGTCAAAAAATTTGGCTCATTATCCAAAATTTTTACCAAATTTCTCGAGGGGGCACCATGTTATCCCATCGTCACTGGGGTAATACCGGTGCAACTCCTGAACATGAAGTTTTGAATTTTCTTTGACACAATACTATAAAATCACATTGTATCAAAGAGGGGCAAAATGTAGATACCTAAAATTATCCTAGCCTATGAACTAGCATTTTAACACAAATAATTGTCTTTCCCTAATGATTAAATAATGTTCAATTATTTAATTATTAAATAAAATCATATTTCTACTATTAATTAAATAAATTTATGTTATTTAATTAATTTATTTCAATTAATCTTCTTGATTAAATAAATAAATTCTATTTATTTAATTATATCTTTAATTCAATTAATTTTCTTGATTAGTTAAATAAATCCTATTTATTTAATTATATCTTTAATTAACATTCACCCACTTTTCCTTGATTAGTTAAATAAATCCTATTTATTTAATTATATCTTTAATTAACATTCACCCACTTTTCCTAAATTAAGTAATTACTTTAATTATTTAATTATCCTCCTTCTCTCAATATTATCCATTCATCATGAATAAATATTTTATTTATTTATATAATTTCCACTTGCACATTCCTCAAATTATTAATTATTTTAATTAATTATTATTTCCTCATGCAAAAAGCTAACTTAACTTATTTTTCTAATATTAAGTAATTATCTTTAATTATTTAATTATCCTAATTCCCTTCGAAATATCTTGACTTAACTTATTTGAAACATCATCCATTAATAAATAAACTTTTATTTATTAATCAATCTTATCTTTGCACATTTCTCAAATAATTAATTATTATTTCCTCAATCATGCAAAAAGTAAACCCATCTTCTATCTCAAACTTATCTTGCACATTCCTCCAATAATTAATTAATTATTTAATCAATTATACCATGCATTGTTTCCTCAAAACTTAATTGACACTCTTTCTTAGTTAATTGATATTGACTAACCACTTTTCTAATTAACCAATTATCTTAACTCCCACTCACTCCAAGTATTTTGATCAATTAATTGACTTAACTCTTCAATCAATATCTCATGCAACTAGTTAACTAGAATCCTACAACCAGTTGTAGTCAGTTAACTAGGAAATCAATTCCTCTCATTCATTCTCAGCCTTTGATCTTAAATTAGCACCTCTTAATCTTGGCCATTGATTCAATTTCCTAAAATTTATAAAATAACCCTCATCCCTCTCATAATTCATCTGGGGAATTTGTAGAAAGGTCATGTCAAATTGACTATTGAAGAAAATTGAGCAAACATATACTTGCATTTCTAGATCATTGTTGTTATTGTGCTTTTGCAATTGTGGAGGATTCATTTTGAATCAAACAATCCAACATCCATCTTCAACATGAATACACTCAACCATGGGATGGTATGATTGTAGTTTTTGAATTCATTATGTGTTTCATTCATTTATGTTAATTTTGCTTGTTTGAATTCTTAATGCTTTGTAGTTACATTTCATGGGTAAGTGGGTCTTGTTACCTTGTTTTGAATTGTTTTGAATTCATTTCATTATTACTAAATTTTTGATCCATATGCCCCTTACACAAATTGGCAGCTTGGTTAATCTTTTGAGTGTTTCTTAAAAAATTTGTAGGTTACAACCAAGAATTCGATTAAAACTCGTCATATTATTTTAATCATAAAAAAATGGATGCAATTTTTTTTAAAAAAAATATTTCTGGGTTTTGTAGACCTCACTCTTAGCTTTCTGTATCTTTTTAGGGCTTTTAATTTCATGAAAAAATAAAAAAAAGATTATCACAATTTTATTTCTGCTGTGTTTTTTTTTAAAATTTCTATTGCTAACCTTTAAAAATTCATGTGTTTCATTCATCTCTAATAAATTCTACATGTTGAACTTTATAAAAAAGTTTCTAGGTTTTGCAAATCTCCATTTTATCTTTCTAAAAAAATTGATGATTTCAAATTTGATGCAGATTTGAGAAAGTTGTTGCTACTTAAAAATGATGCTATAATTGGTAAATAAAGGTAAAAAATTATTTTTCTTTTTTATTTTTAGTATAAATATGATGTTACAAGTACACCAAGTTATAACAAATCTATTCAAGAAATAAAATGTTCATATTGTCATAGGAAAGGATATAGAAAAGAAATGTATTGGAATATTCATCCTTGTAGCCTTTGTGGATTGAAGAATCATTCTAAAAAAATGTGTTGGAATAAAAAGTGGAATAAGAAATCTATGACAGAATATATGAAAATGAATTGTAGGTGGATTAATGGATCCAATTGGAGAAAAAGACAACATATATGTTTAAGAGGTTGTACAAGCATAAATATTCATATGTAAAAAATGATAACAATCAAGAAAATTTTAAATTTTTGAGCAGAGATAGAGTGCACCAAGGTGGATGTTCTAAGTGCGCTAAGGGGGAGTTGCTAAAGAAGAAGTAGAGTGCACCAAGGTGGGTTCTACTAAGCACACCAAGTGGATGATGCTAAAGAAGAAGTAGAGCATTCCAAGGTGGGTGTTGCTAAGTGCACCAAGTGGGTGCAACTAATGAAGAAGTAGAGAAAATCAAGATGGTTTCTCTTAAGGAAGAACAATGAAAAGAAATAAAATCATGAAGGATACAAGTTGTTTCACCAAGTTGTCTTAAGGAAAAGACAATGTTTTAGGCCTGGGGAGAATGTTGGAAAGATATAGAGGGATGTGAGGCACCTCATAAGTCATTTGGGTCATTTCTAGACCCACATATCCATTAAATACCACTTAAACTTGACCTTAAGACACCTCTAATATTCCTAAATAAGCAATAGAAGTGTGAAATATAATAGAGAAAAGGGTAAATTTATGGGAATAAGTTAATTAAGTGTTATTATGAAAGGATGTGATGGAAAGGAATAATGAAAAGGCATGAAGAGGTTATATAAAGAAGGGAAAAGTGAGAGATAAGAGTGTGAGAGAGTGTGGAATCATATGGATTAAATATATATGAGAATAAGAAAGTGTGGAAGATATACATATGGATGAAGCATGATGAATAAATTATAAGACATTATAAGAAATTAAAGTATATAAATATATTATGTAATGGATGCATACATTAATGTGCACAATTTATTATAATTTGGTCTATACTTTTTTCATATCTAAGTTCTTCCTTTTTATTGTATCACATCAAGGTTGACAACATATAACAAAATATTAAACCTTAGACTTCGGTCAAGGTTTTTCTATCAATAACAACATAGTTAGCTACTTGATTGTGACATTCCTTTATGCGACCTATTATGGAATCATATGATGGGGCATGAATAGTGTTGTTGTATGTGTAATAAACTACCTTGTTTGACTTTGAAGATTTCCCTTCATTGTGTGGAGGAAAATATGGTGTGTATATCCCTAGTTTCTCATTAGGAGGAGTGTGTGTTTTTACTTCAATCTTTATTTCTCCTCTACCAATTACGTCTTAAATATGATTAATTTCATGCACATGGATGTATGATGGAATTTAATCCTATCGTATTCACAATATTTATTGTATTTGTACCATGCAGGTTTTGGTTGACTTGCATCAAATGGTTTGGTCATGTGAAACTTGATTAGGTTGGATTTTGTAAGTTTATGAAATACAACCTCTATGGATTATCCCAAAGGAGTATATGTACATTTGGGTTGATTATTTTTCTTGGGTTTTCCTTGTGGTATAGTGATAGTATTTGAAATAGTTTCATTTTGTAAATTTTTTTAATCATGTGATGATGTGGGTTGTATGTTTTAAACATGTTTTTTATCGGTTTTATAATGTTTATTTTTGGACCAAAATTAGGATTTTCCATTGGGTTGATTGTTATTGTCTTTATGTTCCTTGTAAATTTCAACTACTCCCTATCAATTATTTTATCAAAGGAATTAGCACATTACAATTGCAAATGGAAGCCCATTTCTTGATTTAGGTTTTGAAAAAAGATAGTCACTAGTTTTTCCCAAGAATGTGCTAAGGAAATTGAATGGAAAGGTCTCTCCAATGTTGTAAAAAGGTGGAAAAAATTTCCTCATTCTTTTTCCTGGTGTTACATACGTCTAGCATTATGACCTAATATTCAATATTGTATGAAAAACGTGAAACAAATATTTCAGCTAGATTTGTGAATGTGAAGATTGAACCAAGGGGAAGGCGTGTGAACCACTATAAGGCTTGTCATACTAGGCTTCTAGGAAATAATTTTTATATGCACAAGATAACTAAGAGGGGGGTGAATTATTTGTATACTTAAAATATTCAATCCCTAAAATATCATTCAAACCCTTATCATGCATTAGCAGAATGTAAAAATATGAAATAGTAATTAAAACACATCCAACACATAAGAACACCAAATTTACATGGAAAAATCAAGAAGGGAAAAACCATGGTGACAATTAGCTCACATATATATGAATTGCAACATCAAATACAATTAGGCTCACTGCCAAGGTCTCACTACTTAGAAAAAGAAGAAAGGCTCACTGCCAGAAGGACTCACTATTTGGAAGAAATAAGAATAGAATAAGAATATCACAAGGAGATTCACTATCTCAAGGCAATAGGAGAAATCCACCACTGCAACTGTATTCCATCCACAACCTTTGGTTCACTACTTCTAGTAACTTCAAGCACACTGAAATGTAGACACCTTCTACACACTACATCTAGAAGGAATAAGTGTGTAATCTTGCACTCATATCACTACACTCGATCACATTCACATATTTAACACTTTCCACACTTCATCTCCAATAATGCACCTTGCATTGATACCATCCATGATCTAAACAATCTCAATCAGGTTGGCCTCAATGAAATGTATGCACCTCAAACACGTCACACCAAATAGTTTGGAACCAAACACTTCCACGATGGAAATAAGTGAAGGAAGACCACACCAAGGGTTAAATAGGACCCAAATCTACATCACCAGACTTCTCAACACTTCCTAAAACAACAAATATCCTTCTTAATTAGCGCTAGCATGCCAAGTTGGCCAAACCTATACTAACACTAACAAGTGACCACAAACATGTCTCTCTAGGTTTGGAAACATCTCATGTACAACAAAACACTCCAAAACATCCAAGAATATTCCACATCATCAAAATATTCAACACCATTGTTGTAACCCCCTAAAACTAAAGAACACTTTCATTCTATGCAACCAAATACATTGACACAGACATGCAACCCACTAATCATTCTTGCAGAACACCGCAATACCTAAAAATTCAAGGGAAGGTAGATATAGAAAATATAAGAATGTTCCAAAATCCTCAAGACAAGAAAATTAAATGCAAAGAAATGCATAGAAATCTCATTTCTCCCAGACAACCTTCTTCATAGACAAACATACTATCAAGCATAACTTTCACTTTTGTATGATCTAGAATGTAAAAATCTAGATATAAAACCTCTAAACACCTATGATCATTATGTTCAAACCATACAAGAATATCTTCAACCATGAAGAAATGCGGAGCAAAAAACTGAACACACCTTTTTCATCCTACACACTCTTTTATTCAAATTTTCTCAAGAGCACTTGGAAACCAAGTGAACCAATTGCATCAACAAAACTACTAACACCTCTTCAACATATCTACAACATCTTCAATAATTCTCATCAACTTCAACACTCATCAAAACACAACACATCCATACTACCAACAATCTCCCCAACTATACTCGAGGTTGACATCATCGACCAACAATATTCCAACACTATCTACATGCAAGGGGTTGACATCAATGACAATACCCAAACAACTCAAGCTTCCAACAATAATATAATAATATACACACCATTGTAGGCCACCTCTTGACATGTTATATAAAATTCCTTGATGTTCTCTCTAGGATCACCCTTTCCCTTGTATTTATCAAACTTATACATTTCATAATTCTTAGGGTAGGGGATCACTAAAATGAATTTTTAAAAATGGTAGTACATATTTGTTCAAATCTAAGTCTTGTTTTGATATCCCATTTGTAACACTTGGATCATACTTCTGTTTCTTTGCACTTCTTAGTTGATGTAAAAATTTGATGTGTTGTTGGATATGGGATTGTGTATGACTTAATGGTGTTGGTTAAGTGGAAGGTATTGATTTTTGTTTGAGATATTTTTATGTAATACAGATTAAATGAAATATTTATATATTGAAATGGGAATATTATTTGTGTTTTGAGTGTTTTGATGTGATGGGTTAATTTTTTGGTATGTAAATGTATTTAGTGTGTGTTGTTGGTGTTGGGGGTGTCTATAGGTTGTAATGATGGTGTTCATGATGTATGATTAGTTTCCCATTATACAGAGAGTAAGCTATTAATTTTCTTTGGCACATTGATTTTTTTCCCTATCTCTCTCATGGTTACTTGAACATTATAGGGAGAGTTGTATGCTCACTAGTCTTTGATAATATAGTTCTCCAACTCTTCAATATATTCAAATTCCTACCATCTTATCACCACCAACAAGGTATAAACAATAATCTTGCAAGTATCCCACTTGGGATCATCTAATATTAACCATAGATCAATATATTCAAATTCCTACCATCTTATCACCACCAACAAGGTATAAACAATAATCTTGCAAGTATCCCACTTGGGATCATCTAATATTAACCATAGATCAAACTTGGGACATGACACCATGAATACAAACCATTGGATATCCTTGGAAAGAGAAAAACCAAAAACCATCATGGAAACTAGCCACCAAGCACAACCACTTATAAAAATAACATTAAACCATATATCATGTCTCTCTCTCTCTATGTTTGTTCTAAACTATATTTTTGTTTT
>VDFB02315016.1:0-25037 GCA_007258455.2 Sequoia sempervirens | reverse complement strand
TTTCAACTTCATTCATGTCATCAATAGTTAACATCTTTGACTCACATTCTAAAAACTCTTCATAGGAAGAAACTTGTTCCTTCTCAAGCAAACATGAATTCTTGTCATTATCAACATATTTCTTATTTGATTCAAAATATTCTATCTTGGCTTCATGAGGATAATCATAATCAACAGAGGAATGACCATACTCAATGCCAGCATAGTTACTACATCAATGAGACTCATCAATACTAAACCTATGTTCAAGCTCTTCAAATTTATTGCACAGTCTTACGTATTCCATAGGACTATAGGTATTGGAATCTTCAAAAGAATAAAAAACACACATTTAATTTGCTTCACTGAGGTATTCATTTTCAACTTATTCTCTACTCTCTTCTTCATCATGTGATATCTCACTTCTTGACTCATATGGAGCAGCAAAATCATTATCATTATAGATTGAAAACATAATAGTTTTTTTATGATCATCTCTAATATTTTCAAAAATAAAAAATGAATTCACACACTTGGCCAAGCCTAAGAGGCTTCAAATGCTTTGGTAGAGCACTCAAACTTGCTTCATAAGATTCATAAAATAAATCAATGCATACTAAATTTTTAGGTCTATGACACTCAGAAATTGCAAACAGAGTATCCATAAATCTTGCATAGAGATCATATGATGATTCTCCTTCATGTCTCCTTATGTAAGAGAGGTCTTGAACAAATACCATAGGATCACAAATGCATGCAACTTGTTGACAATTTGTTTGGGGTTCTATGTGATTAACATTATGGAATGATGTATAAGCTAAAGCAATAGGGTGTAAATGCTCTTAAATTGGTTTTTAATTTCTAACTTACATTGTTCATAAACATTTGGTGTCTCAAGGTAGAAAAGACTTGTAGACAAATAACCCTTGTGCATTCCATATTTCAGTTTTTTTTCAATGTTCATGGCTATATCATAGGCTTGATGCAAGGTTGTAGGATCATTATCTCTCAACAAATAGTTCATTTCTTCATCAAAAGATCCCAAATAAATAACTAAACCTATTGCATCATGGGTCTAATAACCTTAGGAATATCCCTCAATTTTTTAGCGAATCTTAGGTTAAATGTTGGGACCAGCTTGTCCTCTTCTTTCTCAATGCTCATATAGTTATATATCACAAAACTAGCATTGATTCTTTCACCAAATTTCTCTATGAACACTACTTTGGACTTCTCCCAAGAATAGATAGAGCATGTTGGTAAATAAGAGAACCAATCTCTTGCATCTACCTTTAGAGACTAAACAAATAGCCTCATGGTCATATCCTCATGATCTACCTCATAGTCATCCATTAAATTATTGAATTCTTGCAGATATCTATTAGTTGACTCAAACTTCTCACCATTGAATTTGGGTATTTTATCTTTGATTTTAGATGGTTTGACATTTGTGAAACCATAAATTCCATCAAAATTTATCGCTCTTGACCTTTTAGTGTTGAAATTTCTTTGATGACATGACAAGGCCTGCACACTATGCACTATTACTGTGTGAGTAAAATATGTGTTACAAATGAAAAACAAACACACCTAATAAGACATTATATTGAGAGATTTAAACAACAATTAATCTAATTAAAGTAGGAAATCTCTTAAAAATGTCCTATTTCTCTCTATCTCCAAATATTTATTAAATCATTGTGGCTTTCAGATGTTGGTATGTGGCATCTAATCATGCTATACTGTATAGCCCATGGTATACTATACATCCCAACATGTATCATTGTCGGGGTCAAATAAAAAAAGGGAAAAATTCTGCTACTTTTTCGCATCATCTCCAAAATAGGGAAAAAACAATGAAAAAGGGAAAATCTATTTTTGTAGAACCCAAAATCTAGAAGCTTCTAAGCTTGATAAAAAGGGGTTCGGATGGGTATTACAATATGATGAAAAATGCAATTATTTGCAAGATTGTAATAAGTTTTTCACTGGATAATAAAAGTATTGGATGGCCATGATTTGGTGGATGTAGCCTAGATTGGGTGAACCACGTTAAATTCTTTGTGTTATAAATTATTCTGTGTGCATTTTAGTTTCTCTATTTTATTAATTAAATCTGCATTTAATTGCTAGATATCTACCATTTCTAACCCTAACATCAAATTGTGTAATCACTGTGACTGTTAAAATGACAATCTAAAGAATGAGATATAGTAAAATGCAGGAATCTAATCTTATGTAATGATTGTTGAATGATATGATGATGATACTATAGCTGAGAATTACATGAAAATGATAAAAGAAACTATTGTAAACTAAGATGAAGCTAAATGAAAAGTGATGATTATGATTGTTATATGATTGCTAATTACTATTGCTTAATTGCTCAATGCTCAAATGCTTAATTGATCTAATGTTATTTTTGTATAGTAAGATGCACAAAGTTGGGATTCATTTCCTATAGAAAGAGGTTGCATTTATAGATTCTTGGTAGCATATTTGTGATGTGGCAACAAAGCAAATTTTTTGATTTGATTTGAAAGATTCAATGGTGAAAGATGAAGAACCCTGAGGAGATTATGGAGATTGTTCCTCCTCATGAAAAAAATCTGCTAGATGATAGGAATGATCAATGGAAGAAGATGAATTAGTTTGCCTATAATTTGCTTGTGAAGGCTGAGTTAAATTAATTAGATATAAAATATCTAATTTTGTTGGTGGATATGATGAGTGAAAAGAGGAAATAGCTATAGAAATATGCTTTTATTTGAATCTTTGGATTTATTCAAATTAGTTAAAGAGGAATTTAATTTAATAAAACAAAGTATAGAAATCTATTTATTAAATAAACATGGAAGAAATACAGTAATCAAATAAAAAAAAGTATGTGAACTTGTTTATTTAATTTAGATGAAAGAAAATAGATAATTAAATAAAATAAGGTGTTTGAATTTGTTTATTTAATTAAGATGAAGTAGTGTGATAAAGATAGAAGAATTAAATGTGAACTATATAGATTAAAAATTCTATTTATTTATAAGTAGATGAGAATAGAAAGCTTAATTAATCAAATAAATTGTAATTAATTAATTAAATTATCTAGACCATTTTTAGGTGTATACATTTTTCCCCTCTTTGAAGTGATGTGTTTATGCATTGCTTCAAAGAAAATTTTATTGTTGTTGCTAGTACTAATGAAAATATTTTGATATGCCCCAAATGTTTATCTTCAAGTGATAGATATATTCCCCCTCGGAAGAAAAATTGATGAATTTTATGATTTTTTTGGATTTTTTCAAAATTTTACAATTTTTTGAACATTTGATAAATATTTTCAATTTCAATGATGCAAAATTGATTTATCTCCTAAAAAAAGATGTTTACTATGCTAGTTGATTAAATATTTCCCTACTTTGCCTCCTAATTTTAGGAGCAAACCCGAGACACGTAAATACACTCACAAAATAGAAGATTTTATTCATAAGACAACCTCACATGCAAGAGGATCTCAAATCTCAAGCTCAGATACATGCAAATTACTAACTTACAGAAATTACCCGTGATCCCCTTTCACAAAGATGCAACTTTCCCCAAAAGTTACCAAAATCAAACAGCCCCCAATGAATTCATTTTGGTTTGGAAACCAAAAACCTTTCGAGATAAGATTTTGACTACCATACCAAAATTACAATTTGAAATTCAAAGCAATTCACAACGAGTACCTCAGCACATTTCTAAAATATGCACCAACTTCCGGCACCATAACTTTTAATCCGACCGATTCACGATAATACCTTTCTGAAGCTCTCTAAAAGATGATTTCTGCAAGTAGGCCTTTTGTGGACTACTTCAGCTTTCCAATTTTGAAATAACATCCGGACGCTTGTGCTTCAAATTGGTGCTCCTGGCGTTTTTCGTGGCAAAAGGCAATTGGAACCTTGAATAACTTTCTAAGTCGCGGAATGACTTTGACTCGATTCTTTTCGCCCTAAACTGTATTTTCCATCCTAAACTCTTCCTTAAGGCCCCTCGCTCTTCCTGATGTCCGATTGATTTAAAAGGGTATCCGTAAATACAAACATCTACAAAAAGAAAAACAATGGTGAACAAAAAAAATGGAAATCATCTTTTTAAGTGGATGCAAGATTGTCTTCACCACCGATGCTGCTCCCCGTGATCGCCTCCTTGTGTTTGATGATTTTTTATCGTGTTAGCCTTTGATTTGATATTGATTAATGATCCTGATAGATTATATGATTATTGATCTCATGATAGGTGAGATTCAATGATTGATTGATTTATTGACCTCATGATAGGTAAGGATCAATGATAGATTGATGATTGACCTCATGATAGGCGAGGTTCATTGATAGATTTATTGATTGACCTCAAGATAGGAGAGGTTCATTGTAGATTAATTGATTGACCCCATGATAGGAATGGATCAATAATATATTGATTTTTGACCTCATGATATGTGAGGATCAATGATAGATTGATTTTTGAATGATTGATAACATTGCTAATTTGTGATATGTTATGATCATAGGAGGATTTTAGAGTTCTTCCCAAAGACATGGGATATGATTCTGCATTTGGTGTAGGCCGATATAGATATCATTAGTCAATGTGGTTTATCAGCTTTGATTTATATGCCCCAGTATAGGATTGATTAATGTAACAGTGATGATGTGCACTTATTCAATCAGAGAATTTATGATTGCTCTATCATGTTATTGATTCACTAGCCTTGGAAAATCTATAATGCAGATGCAAAACTAATATGAATGCAATCTAATTTAACCATGAAAATCTACATATGAAAACATTGTCATCTTAATAGTCCATTTATCCCACTTTTACCATCATTGAGCCTTTAAAATGTTGAAAGTGAGTACAAGCATCAATGGTATGAGTTAGACCATGATGACTTGAGTACTACTTTCATGATTTTTCATATTGCAAGTGAACAAAAGCATTTACATATAATTAAACCAAGATGACCTGAGTATTTCTTGCATAAATAGACGAGAATCAATCACTTTCCTATGTGAATTTTGTTAGGGTTAGAAGGCATATATCTAATAGTTAAATGCAGATGTGATCAATAAGATAGAGAAATAAAACATACAAAATTATAGTAGAAACAAGACAACATAGAGAATTTAATGTGGTTCATCCAATCCATGCTACATACACAAAACCACAACCATACAATGATTTTATTACCAAATGCAGAACTTATCACAATCTTGCAAATAATCACCTTTTCCTACATACTATAACCCCCATCCCAATCCATTATAACAAGCTTTTTAGAAGCTTCTAGAATTAGGGTTTTACAAAGTCATTTTTTTCTTTTTCGATGATAATGCAAAAAAATGGGATACATGTTGCAGTGTACATTATAGCAAGATTAGTCACCACATACCAAAAAATTCTGAATGTCATCAGTGATACTTGGTAGATCACGTCTCGTGAAAAATCACATAATAATAATAATTAACTCCCAGATAGTAGACAATGAAAAATCATACTCTTTCCTTGCTTCTCTAGTTCACATATATCATCGAGTTGCTCCAAAGATATGATAACAAAAAATAAAATAAAAGTACAACATTTGAACACTCAAGCTAGAGTGGTAAATTAATGATTCAAAAGAATATCATCCATCTAAATTTGTTTTCATTGATTTGATTTCAGTTGTTTGTTATGGATGGTTTATTTTTTGAAATTTTTTGATGTTTGATGTATGTTCAATGTGGAGTTTCATTATGATCATTGTGTTTGTTGTGTTGTCATATTGTTGTTTGTCTATTTGTTTAAGCTCAAAGTTTATTGCCCCCAGTGAGTTCAAGATTTTTCCCCCAAGCTAGGGTGAGACATGACCACATTGCCAGGATATGTACATGAGGTTTTATTGCACTTTTTTAGATTTAATTATTTTTTTGTATTTTTTTTACTTTTTCACTTTTGCTTCTTGGATTTTCTTTTCTTCTTTTTTTTTGTATTTTGCAGTTTTTTTTAATTTTCTTTAATTTTTGGATTTTCTAGGATATTTAAGATGAAATGAGATGATATGACTGATTGAAGGATAAAGATGCCCCACAATAGGGGTAATGCAACCATGTATAAATGATAGATCAAATTGAAAGATTCACTGTAAAACATGTCACACAAGTAACATATCTCTTGTCAAAAGATGGTAATGGTTGATTCCATAAGGCATGATGATGATAAATACTTAGGATCAATAATTTCCTCTAAGAACGATAAGATTGATGATTGTTGATGATTGATTGAAAAAAGATATAAGGATTGGATAATGTTTTATAGCTAGGATCAAATATGATTTGCATGATAAGATTAAAGGTTGGAAAGGGACATGGTGACATGGATTTTGATAAGCTAGGAGATATGGAATGGAAGAAAGAAAGGATAAAAATAATGAATGGGATGATCAAGATCAACTAGATAAGATATAGAAACAAGGCCCAAGTATTTTTCCCCTATTCATCATCAAGACCAAGGAAAGGAAGAAAGGATGTATTTAGGAATAATGATGGAATATGGATAAGATGAAGGATATGGTATGGAAGATATGGATAAAGCATATAGGATAAGATATATGATTTTCAAGAAGATCCTTAACCTTGTCAAGATCAAAGGTGGAAATGTAAGGAATGAGCATAGAAAGAATAATGACCATGAATGATAATATGGATGAAACTTATCCCTAAGTGTATAGTGCAAGAGGAATATGGAAGATAGGATATGGATGATAGGGAGATGGAGGATGGAATTAAGCATCAAGTTTCACAACCAAATATACCTCTAATAAACCATTGAAATGGGAATTAGACTCTTAAATGTTGGCAGATTAATGATATGATGGAAGAATATAAAGACTTATGCAAAGGTTTGGATTAAAGGAGAATGATGGGGGATGAATTTTGTATAATGGATAGGAGGTTGGAAGGCCTATTATTGGATAGATGGAAAGGATGGAAAGATCAATGTTGGTACACACCTTGAAGGGTGCTGGAGTGATGGAGGAAAAATGGATTTGGAAGGTGATAGGTTATTTGATGGAAAATTGGAGGAATCTTTTGGATTAGCAAATTTGGATGCCAAATTAGATTTTATTGCTTCTATGAGACTTTTAGGAATCCACATGAATTTTGACTTTTATTTTTTCTTTGTGGGCCTTTGACATTTTTCTTTTTGATTTATGGACCTTTGTGCTCTTTGAAGATTTCCTTTTTGCTTTGATGGGACTTTGTGACCTTTTGAAATTTTCTTTTGATTTATGGACCTTTGTGGTCTTTGATATTTTTTCTTTGATAGGCTTTTGTGGCCTTTTAGATTTCCCTTTTGATTTTGGATCAAAATTTCTTTTATTTTTTCATGTCTCTTCAAGGAGACAGGTTGATCCTTTGATACATGTGGATTTTTAACATAGAAGCTTTTGATATTTGGCACCCAAATTGCTTCCAAGAGGAATGGAAGGGGTGAATTGAGATGAATTATATGGAAGTATTTTGGATGAGTTAATGTGGGAAGAATTTTGAAAGGGAATCAAGGATGTGTGCCTTTGTTGTTCTTGAGAAATAGGATATTGACCTAGGATAGAGGGAAGGTTTGATGGACTATGGTGAGGACCTAGGATAGATGGAATTTTTGATGAACTAGAATGAGGACCTAGGATAGATAGAAGATTTGATGAACTAGGACACTTAGGAATATAATCAAGGCCATGGTGATATGGGTTTCTTTGAACAGAAAGGGGTTCTAGGATATCTTGTTCATGAAGGCCTAATCCTTTTCCTTTGTAATTCATACTTTGACACATTCATTTAACAATGGGATATGTATTTTTTGTGAAATAATAAATGAGTCGATTGTGGGGACGATATGATATAGATGAGAGGATAGGTGTTGGATGTAAACCAAAATGGATTAAGTTGGAGGATCCTAATTTATAGGTGTGGGTTTCATGGATAGCTTGAATAGGTGTGATAGGATCTTGACATGGGGATGATGGGGTGTTTTGATATTGACTTGTAAAAGGATCATGAGGCGTAGGAGAGAAATTATCTTCCCCTTTATTAAGTATGGAATCATTATGAAGTGGAATGAAAGGCATATCTTTATCATGAGAAGGATAAACATCTTCATGGGATGAAAGGGTATCCTTGAATGGAAGCATATCTTGACCTTGATGAGGAAGGAAATCATGAGATTTTGTAGAAAGCATGCCTTGATCATCATTTGGTAAGACATCATTAGATAGGATCGAAGAACTATCATGCTCTTGTGATGCAATAGAATCATGAGATGGAATGTATTGATTAGATGATGTGGAACAAGAACTGGGAAGGATACTTGTCTCTTGAGATGGAAGGGAATTATTTTGGATGAAAAGTGAAAGGAGGGGTTCATCATTAGTTTCTCAAGAAATGGGATCTTGATCAAAGATTGTAAGAATTTGTGTAATTTTGATATCATTGGATGGAGTGTAAGGAATATTTTGATCTTTGTGTGTAGGGGAGTCTATGCTAGCATGCTTTGGATTGAGAGATTGACATGAATTATTGGATTTTGAAGATATGATCTAGAAGAGGATGATTGCATAGAATTGTTAACTTGAGTGAAAGAATCTTGAGGTTTATTTTGGCTTATGGTGGATGGAGATAAATGCATGACATGATAGGATTTCTCAATATCATTTGTGTTTAAGGACTTGGATTTGGGTTTATTGAAATTTTACAAAAATTCAAAGACATTGAACTTGGATGATGTATTTTTTGGTGAAGAAGGTCTCATGTTCATTGTTTGGTTTCTTTATGTGGTTTTTCTTTGTATGTCTTGGAGTCATTGTTGAAGGTTTTGCATCTACTGAGTGAAAGCATTAAATTGATCCTCATCTATTTCAGCCATGGTGGTTTGAGTTTTAATTTCCTTTTATTGTAATTTTAGTCTTCGTGACCTTGTTAAAATGGACATACAAATGTTATTTTTTTCAATAAACTTTTGATCTTAGTCTAGTATAGTGTCAAGGATATTAACTCAAGTTAAATAGAATGAAAAATTCTATTGATTAGACTAAGTTGATAAGTTTGATTATATAGTTTCGTTTCTTTTATTTAGAATGACTGATCTTGAAATTTAACTTACTAATCAAATGTGTTTGATTGAGACACTTTTGGATGGTAGATCTTGGTTTAATTTGAACAAATTCAATTATAAAGTATAGTTTATGGGTATGTGTAGGATCATCATGGTAAACACAAGCCCTTAAGTGGCAAAAAAATTAGGAAAAGTAGAGTTAGGAAACTTGACATAAAAAATTGAATAAGTTATCTATATTATTTCAAAAATATGTAAGAATAGAATATGTAGAAAATTAAATGTAGTTTCTAAACTACTATATATATATTTGGTAAAAATTTGAAATCTCAATGTAGTAGCACTTAAATTTCAAGAAAAAAATAAGAAGTAGGTGTCTATTTGACTACCCTAACCATAATAAAATGATAATATTTTTTATAATATTTTAGATATAAGTATAGGACTCATGTCCTAATCTGATGCATATTTATTTTATAATTTTTTTCCAATTAAATAATTAATTATTAATTTTTTATTATAACTTTAAAAAAATATAAAACCTCATATGTATGACCACATTAACTTGGTCAAAACTTCATGAAATTCAATATCTTTTTGTAATCCCATAGTATGCAAAGCATAGAATGACACATGTTTGATTCAAAATATATGACACCTGCTTGAAAGCTATAGATGTTTCTTTGGAATCAACCTATCAATTAGGACTTTAGTCATAATTCAAATAGAAATGAATAATAATTATTTATTAAATTCCAAAGTAAAGCATAATTTATATTGGTGGAAAGTCAGAATCCTTTAAAATCCCTTTGTTTCATCAATTTTGGGTAAAAAAAAATTGTTAGCCATGTACCCATTGTATCAACACTTTTTTTCCCATCATGATCCTGCACATATGGTTATGCAGGTTTAAGACTCTTTTTTTATTTAGGAAAGTTTCTATTCTGGGAAAAATCTGAACTTTGATGATTAAAGTTTGACAGAAACTAAAAATAGCTCTCTGGATTTTGATTTTCTGGATGTACTCTAACAATCTTCCAATGAGCTAAAAGACTTGATAGATGCATTATTTTTTTTTGGATATGTTAAAATACTGGTTGAATGCACTATACTGTTTCTTCTATGTGCTAGAAAATTGGTTGAATGCTCTAGACTATTGTTTCTATGTGCTAGATTCTTACTCTGATGCAAAAAAAAATGGGCTCAATGCACTAAAACAAACCTCCAGTGTACTAAAATATTCCTAGATGCATTTTTAAATAGATTGTATGCACCAAAATAGATATTGAATGAGCTTTTCTAGAAAATGTTTTCTGATTCTGATAGTTTTCCTAGTTTTTCTAGTTTTAATCATTGAATTTGTTATCTCTAGTGTATAAAATTTTGATTACTAATATGGTAATTGATTTATTTTTTTGGAAATTGTAGGACTTAATTAATTTTTATTTGGATGACTTATTTTTGAAAAATAATTTCACACACAAACGACAAATTGTAAAGAGTTGTTTAGATTCCATGCATTAAACATGTAGTGAGTGTTCTAGAATCAGGTATGAATCTTTCAATTTCCATTGGTTTGACACAAATAAAGAAAATTCAAGAAATTTTTCTAATTTTCAAGTAGGTCACTTAAGATACCACAACCCACATCTTAAAAATATGTCAGCACACACAACCATGTCACCCCCTAGAGGGCACCCATGTTTTTACCTTTCTCAAGTCTTAGCTAGAGTTGAATCCTCCACTTTTGGCTAGGGTATCAGATATTTATATGGTGAGTATCTTGGGGGTAGATTCTTCCCTCCCCTTGC
Organism: Sequoia sempervirens; assembly: GCA_007258455.2. Taxonomy (NCBI): domain Eukaryota; kingdom Viridiplantae; phylum Streptophyta; class Pinopsida; order Cupressales; family Cupressaceae; genus Sequoia; species Sequoia sempervirens. The sequence continues at coordinate 14,118 of VDFB02315016.1, read as the reverse complement.
ACTGCGATATAAAAAGTGTTCGGAAACTAACACAATTGGATTCTACTTAAGGTTCTTAGATAGGGTATCCATTTAGAGTGGCAATTGATAAAGTCCATTAGGAGACCTCCCAATATTTAGAACAAAGATTTTGGGGATAGTTATCATGCACACTTTCGTCGAATTCAAACTTTTCCCAAATTCACTTTTGATTATAGTGGGTTGGAAAACCTGGCTTTGGTTGTTCTCACTTAGGTCATTCCCATAGGGTGAGTACTTTTTCCCACTATGGCAGGCCTTCTAAAGGATTTAATAAAACATGGAAATTGAGTATAAGATTTTGATCACCCAGTGAAGGGGAGAGCATATGCCTATCACTTCAACCATAGTAGACAAGGGGTTCAATTAATCCTTTTACTTAAGCTAGATGCCTATCTTAAATAATGAGTTATTTTTAAAACACCAAACTTGAGTGTGAAGTTGTTTGTTCAATTTTAATCCAAATCCAAAAAATAGTAAGTTTCTAATGTTCTTTTTAACCAACTTCAACAAAGTTTGTGTAGATGCTTAATTTTAAGCCCAAAGTAATGCTAGTTAGTCCTAAAGAATGAATGAAAATAATATATGATGGGTTATTTTCCCATGAGTATTTGAAATCACTATTACAATGGATATCAAATATTTTTTCTTTCACTTCCATGCTCTATGTTCCTCTTAAAACCTACAACATTGCATAGCTTATGAAATTCTACCCCATTTCAAAAAAAAAAATCAAAAAAAACCTTTGTATGACCAAGATATGACCATTTTAAGATTGACTATAAAAGCATTGAATAGTCATCCTATGTGCTAAAAGATTATTCATATGCACTAAAAGAAGTATCCAATGTATGCACTAGAATATCATTTGGAAGCACTAAAAGAAGTGTCTGATGCACCAAAAGAAGGCTCTGGATGCACTAAAAGAAGCTCTAGATGTGCCAAAATAGTGCCTAGATGCATTGAAAGATCTTCTAGATGTGTCATAATAGTGATTGGATGTGCTAAAATACTTGTTGAATGTGCCATAAAAACACTCAATCGCACTAAATTTTAAACACGTCAAAACCTACAAATGCATTTTTCTATAAAATTGTTAAAAATGGGGTTTTTGGCCCCACGGTGGGTGCCAATTTATGTGTGAGTAAAATATGTGTAAATGAATAACAAACACACCTAATAAGAAATTATATCAAGAGATATAAACAAAAAATAATCTAATTAAAGCAGTAAATCTCTTAAAAGCATCCTATTGCTTTCTATCTCCAAAGATTTATTAAATCGCTATGGCTCTTAGATTGTGTAAACATTGTGATTGTTAAAACGACAATTTAGAGAATGAGATATAGTAAAATTCAAAAATCTAATCCTATGTAATGATTGTTGAATGATATGATGATGATACTATAGCTAAGAATGACATGAAAATGATAAAAGAAACTACTGTAAACTAAGATGTAGCTAAATGAAAGTCGTGATCATGATTGTTATATGATTGCTAGATACTATTACTTAATTTATCTAATGATATTTTTATAGAGTAAGATTGCACAAAGTTGTGATTCATTTCCTATAGAAAGAGGTTGTATTTATAGATTCCCAACAACATATTTGTGATGTGGCAACAAAGCAAAGGTCTGGAATTGATTTGAATACTTGGATTTATTCAAATTAGTAAAAGAGGAGATTTAATTTAATAAAATAAACTATAGAAATATGTTTATGAAATAAACATGGAAGAAATATGGTAATCAAATAAAACAAAGTATGTGAACTTCTTTATTTAATTTAGTGAAAGAAATAGATAATTAAATAAAACAAGGTATTTGAATTTGTTTATTTAGTTAAGATGAAATATTGTGATAAAGATAGAAGAATTAAATGTGAACTATATAAATAAATATTTCTATTTATTTATAAGTAGATGAAAATAGAAGGGTTAATGAATCAAATAAATTGTATTTAATTAATTAGATTATCCAGACCATTTTTAGGTGTATACAGTTACATTTGGTCCACATACGGATGCATAGGTTGATGATACATTGTCTTACACCTTTATAAGCCTTGTCATATTAACTTTTTTGTTACACATGGCAACTTAAACTCCTTTTACAACATGATATTAAGCTTTTACAATGAAAATTTCTATCTCATCTTTCTTCATATCTTCTAAATGAGTTTCTTCAAAAATATTTTATACTTAATAATAGAGGTTGTAATCTAGTAATAAAAAAATATGCAAGCCTATCACTACTAGTATTCCTTTTCTTAGTGCTTAGTTTTACTTAATAGGGAACCAAAAATTTTCAAGACTTTCAAATATGGTTTTTGCACAAAAAATTATCCTTCTTGAAAACACAAAAAAAAAAAACTTGGATATAATGAAACAACTATAAATTTTTCTTCTTGAATGGAAATATTTGTAGATCTTAAACTTTCTTCACATGTTCATCAGGTTCTTTTGATAGAGTCACCACCTCTCGTCATAGAGGATTGAACATCAAGCAATATGAAGCTCCTTCAAAGATGGATTTCCTTTTGAATTCCTTTCACTACAAAGCCACAGATCATGAAAATTTCAAGTTTATTGCAACAATTTCTTTCTCCAAGTATGAATTCCTTCAATATTTGAACCAAATGCTCAGATCAACAAATAATATGACTCTTTGATAGGATATTCTACAACTGGAGATTTAAAGTTCTTCCTTGGCAGATTTTCCAATCTTTTGGTTCTCCAAATCTATTATCCACTTGAATTCTAAAGGGATGACATGACTTATGGTTAGATTCAAGGAGATATTTGGCCAACAAATAGGATATTGAATTAAAACCCCTTTCTCCCCTACACTTTGGACTCTATGAAACCTGGAATGGTGATCCCAACAATATATTTATAGATACTTATGTGCCAAAGTAACTAGAACACTATAAACAGAAGATTATCCTTTAAATGTTTAATAGACACAATATCCTAAAGGTTTGCTGACCTTTCTAGTAGTGTCTAACTCAAACATGAGACATATTTTACATTAAATTCCACACACACCCACAACAAGATAGATAAGAAAATTTTATTTTTATTTGTAGCTACTCACAAACAATCTCAAGAAATTGTAAAATCAAAAGACCAGTGCCATATTCTAGGGTGGAGTCACCTAAACCATGAAATATAAAACTCATTACAACATTTGCTCTATCATAACTATGCCTACCAAATGATTCATTACACAATTGATACTAGAAACCAAACCATTCATACTTTATTGATCCAAGCATATAGTTGCAAAAATCTTCATTCTTCTTAATGAAATTTAACTTAATCCTTGAATAAGAGTAATAACAGTGAATGAACATTCAAGGAAAGAGAAGAAGATGAACAATGGAAACCCTTGATTTCATTATATTAAAAACTTATGCAATGTCTATAATGGAGAAAGCTAACCCAAAATATATTTTAATTTATTTATCAAAGATGATATTACTTCAATTACATTCCCTATTACAAGATTTAGAAAACTCCAAAAACCTAAAATAGACCCTTACTCTATTACATGCCTTGTTACAAAAGTATTCCCGTGAGAGCCAAGAATAAGCAAACTCTTCAGATGAAACAAAAAAATAAATTTAAGAAGAAACCCTAAATGGAAATCTTCATCAAACACTTGGCATACTTAGCTTTGCTGATCAATAACCATATCCAACACTCAAATAATCCTCATCTACAATTTAATTCTTGCCTCTTGATTTCCCTTGCATTTTCCTACCCTACAATTGAAAGTTTTATATTTCCTGTGAAGATTCATAATTCATTTCTATTGATTGTAGAAAAATCCACTTCTTATTATTACCCTACTGCTGCAAATATCTACTCTTTACCATGAAAGCCCTTTAAATTGCTCTCTTATCTTTCCCTGTAGATGAATTTTCTTTTACCATGAAATCCTTTTACCATACTTTTGTTTCATATAGTGAATATTTTAATTCACTTTATTGGGCTCTAAAATCATTTTTTTCTCATGGTATTTTATTTCTCATTTTTCACTCAAAACTTTTTCTTTCATATGTGAAAACTTTAAAAGCATTTACCTAGGCAATAAAAACATTTCACCCATGGGATTTACATTTGAATTCTATTGCCCATTAGATTTTTTTTTCTCTAATAAAGGCTTTAAAATGTTTTATCAAGCTAATAAAAATTATCTTACCCATGCTTTTTACTTGCACTTTAATGCCCAGTCGTAGACAACCTTTTGTTTTTTAAAAGTGGACGCCTTTAATTATCTTAAACTATGCATTTTTCATTTTAATTGTTTCTTCACCACCAACAATAATTCCCCACATAATAATTCCAAAAATTATTATATTCATAGAGCTTCTATCTTGAAAATTTTCTTTGAAAAAAATCCATGGGCCCAACATTGCCACTAGAGACTTCCCTGGTCCCTCGCTTCTTGATTTTTAGTGTTGGTGAGTCCCTTGCGAGCTGGCGGGGGATGGTTTATATTTTTCCATGTCTCTCCTTCTCCAATCAGTGATTTGAGCCTATTATTTCTTTTTGTTTTTCTCTCTACTTCCCTGAAAACCTATGATGGTATCAACCGTATCCTTCACAGGCTAGTGAAGAAGACTTCTTTCTTGTTCTACTACATCTTAAATTTTGGAAATATCAAGAAAAAATTTCAATGGCCACCATGTAACCCTATGCTCTTTTCTTTGAAACCATGTGTATGAGGTATTTCCATGGCCAAAAGTTACATGAACACTTAGAGAATTCTCATAATATAGAAACTACTCGACAAACTTCACAACATTGCATTCCTCCCTTTGAAAATTTGAAGTTGCAAGCTTTTTTACTACAAGCCAACACTAAGGAATAACATGTAATTTGAGGGCACCAACTAACTACACTTAATAACATTCTCTTATAATTTGGTCGCACCATTATGTTGCTAATATATGTTCAAGAAAACATAATAAAATTTGGGTGTTAGTGAAAAAGTAGAATTTCTTCAAACAATATTTTATATACTTCACTATGAGTGTAAATCATCCCCATGTAGAACAAAAAAGGTGATTGAATTACCTATGTAGTAGATAGTGAAGAATGATGTTTCTAGTAGTATATTTTTGTATCCGCATAGAAATTTCCATTACAACATTAAATTGACCCCTTAGCCAACATGATGGCATCACCCTTGTAGCATAGATACTTCCTAATTTGTGTGCCAACACCCATAATATAGCCTTCAAGCCTTCTCAAGTTGTGTAGTTGTTTTTTTTAGATCCCTACTCTCTTGGTGAAACCTGCAAAATACTTCCAATATTCAAGTGAAATGTAACATAAGAATTATTTGAATATGATTCACTATGTGCAACATTAATTATTTCTTTCTATGTAAGCTAGTCACTATTGTGTTTTAGTTCCATGTTGTCAAGTACACACATAAACATTTGATGAGTTTGTATCCACTCTAAGTGGATCCTTGATCAATTCTAGTCCATCCATGGATGTTGGAATCCATGTTTTAGGGAAGATTCTGGCTTTTAGTATAATGATCAAATTGAGCCAAGTTATGAAAGTAGCTACTGCCACTAAAGGAACACAAACCATTGATACACAGTCAACAAGTTTTTGGACATGTGGTCTAGATATTTGAGCAACCTCTCCAAGCTCAAAAATCTAAGACAATGCATTTTTTGAACCTATATGAGTTTCTTTGACAATCAAAACCCCACTCTTATTCATGGTTCCACTAATGACCTTATCCCTAGACCTCTTGACTCAACTAAATAGAAGCTTCCTCAAATTGTGTGAGACATGCCAGGTCCCCTTATGGGATTGACTAAATTTTTTTCATTTTGAAACAAGTTTTTATCTAGAATTGATCTAAGGATACCTTTGAATTCTCTTGAGGTGAAAAAATAAACTGGGTAGACATCAAAATCCACTTTCAGGCACCTTGCATAGTAGTCAAAACAGGTCAAGTGGCCTCTAGAATCACCCTGAAAAACTAGTCAAACAACCTCCTAAAGTCATGAAAATGCACAATCATGCAAAAAATTGACCTAGGAACTCAATGCAATAAATGACTTAGAAAAATAGATCTTAAGGTGCAATATATTCAATGCCAAAGTGGCTCACTCAGACTTTTCTGCAATTGCACCTATTAAAAACCAACTTGAGCATGCCAAGTCACCTCCTTGAAAAATTATCATATCACCTCCTAGGAAGCTAACACTAGATCATTTAGATCCATTGAGAATTTGTGTAAGAGGATTATTAACCAATCCATTTCCTTCATAAAATATTAAGGGTTAAATTTGACCTCCTTGGAAACATTCTAGAAATGCAGATGTAAAAGTAGAACAAACTGCATTTGCTTTTGACCTTGAAAAAATATCAAATTTGAACCTAAGACTCTTAAACTGGACCAGGGCACATATTAATATGAGGGAAATTCAAATCACCAATCCATCTTCCATGATGATCATCCACCTATGTAATATTAGTATGAATAGGAGACCACTTCGTAGGCGTGAAAGTATGCAAACAACAAAATAGTCCCAAAACCCTCCAACTTGTTGCTTCAAAACCCTATCAAAACTCAATACAAGAAGCTAAAATCAAGCATACATGTTCACATATGACAAATGAATACACACACTAAGGGATTTGGCATGAAAGCAAATGGGATCCAAATTATGACCCTCAAAAGTAGGTCACTGGGGTAGATTTTTTAGGTGCATTTTTGAGTGTGCAAAGAAAATTTTTCATCATGGGAACTTAAAAATTTACAAAATTTTACAATCCAAACATACCTAATCTAAAAATCATTAGAAAACACCTGAAAATATGTAAAAATTAGCTTCAAAACCCTAATTGGGACTCATTTTCCCATTTGAGTGATTTAGTCCCTATGTAGGCATTTTCCCTAGATTTCTAGGAAGTTTATGGTTTTCATTTTTCACTATTTGAACCATCCAAAAACCCTAACTGGGACTCATTCACCCAATTGGATGATTTAGTTTTGTATCAAACCTAAATCTGTATTTTAAAACATTAAATACATCATTTCTATGTTTCTACTTGCTTTTGTTACATAATTGTTTTTGTTTGTTGAGTTTCTACTTCAATCATTTCATTAGATCTAGCTTAATTTGCTTAATTTCATTACATTTACTACATTTTTTTCTAGATTGTTGCATGGTATAATTGGAAAGTTACCTTCTTTAGAATCTAAAAATTGCATTTACACATTTCATTCTAGGTCATTACACTGCATTCTAATCTTCTTTCCATTTTGGGTTTGTGCACTAAGTTTGTATAGATTACTTTTCACAAATGTTAATATCTTTCTTTTCCAAATTTGCAAAGAAACAAGGCATTAGAAATCATGTTAGTTATGCAAATATCTTAGTTAAATAAATTGAGCTTGTTGAAAAATTCCCCTCATCCCCTAATATCCTTCCTATTTGTGAAAAGCTTCTATTGAAATAAGATTTAAGCATAGACAATCATGATAATCGAAGTTTCTCTTCTCCAATACCTCTCTTATTCATGATGAACGTATTTTGGTGAAGGAAGATACAATCATTGAGAATCATGAAAGCCTTGTTTATCCTTCTCCACCTCTCAGTCGGGAATATATTATCATTGAAACTACTTTACCTATCCTCCATTAATCTCCCAACACCTCCCCTATTTGTGAGAATGTTTTAGTGAAAGAGGATATAATCATTTACAATCATGAAAACCACATTCATGAGGAGGATATGTTGGAAGACATTCAAATTTTTTCCTCTCCTAATATCCCTCCTTTATGCAAAGAATATAGTTTGGTGTTAGAAGATATACTTATTGAGGGTCATGTGAATCTTATTCACCCCTTCCCTAATGCTCCTACCATTTAGAAAGATCTATTTTAATGAAAAATTCCAATCATTAGTATGCTTGAAACTCATATTTTTTCCTCTCTTAATGCCTCTCCTATTTGTGATGAAAATACTTTACAAAATCTAACCATGGAATGTGATGAACATCTTAAAATCCCTCTTACTAGGATAGGTTTTAGGCACAAGAGAATGACATCTTAGAAAAAAATGATGAAATCATGGAAAATCGTAACAATCAAATCAAGCCTTCTCCTAATATCTCTACTATTGATAATGAAGATATTTTTATGTTATAAAATCCAACCATTGATAACTCACTTGTGAAAAATTCATTTTAGAATAACCAACCTTTGAATGACATGAACATCTAGTTTGCAGTTCTCCTAAAAATGCTCCTACTAGGGAAGATATAATGGATTAAGAAAATGAGAACATTGGCACATGTCTTTCAAAAAATAGTGATGTGATTTCCTTAGATGAAGATGATGAAGTGACATTAGACTCTCCTTGACTAAGAGATCATGAAAATAAGAATAATTTGGATGAAATTGTGAACATTAGAACTCCATCGAGTCCTTTCATTCTTAAACATCTTAGAGATCCTTTAATTATTGTGCCTCTTAAAGCTAAACTCATCCTTTACCCACTCTCAAACCAAACCCGTCCTCATCCTTGAACCACCTAAGAATAATATTTTGCATCAATAAAATATTGCTACTCATACATGTAACACTAGAAATAATCCACAACCAGGACAAAACCCTTCAACATCCCTCCCTTTACCTCAACCTTTCCTATTGCCCTGCATTTTTCTTTACATAATGGAAAGGAATATGATCTTGTTGAACAACTTAAGAACACTCCTACTAAGATATGATTATAGGACCTTATTCAAGCCTCCTTTCATTATCATAACTTGATTAAAAGTGCTATACAACAAGTTCCTACCCCCCTCAATGTGTAATCAAATGGTGTGGTAGTCAAAATTCAAGCTATAATTTGACCAAGTTAGACATTACTTTCCATCAAGAAAACTTACCTTTTCTAGAAATACAAAAACAATTTGAAGCTTTCATGATAATAGCTATTTTCAATTAGACAGGGATAAAGTGAACCTTTGTTGATAGTTGCTCAGCCCCTTAATGTGTGTAGTGTAATCCTTTTGGATAATCTTGGCATAGATAAATCAAGAATTAAACCCAATTCCTTATCAATTCAAGGGTTTGATAATGTAGGAAAATAGCCACTTGGATTGATCATTTTACCTATTAAATTTAGATAGGCCACATTACAAACTCCTATTCATGTTATACCTCATGATCTTTCACACAACCTCCTTTTATGAATACCATGGATTCATGAGATTCATGCGGTGCCTTCTACCCTTCACTGTAAAATGAAGTATGTCTACAACAACAATTTTTACACCCTCAACATTGACCATGACCCTTCTAGTGTTTTACAACTTGAGAAAAATAAGGAGCGTCCTTTGAAAAGATTGACACCAACTACAAAAGTGGAACCTATGCAGTAGAAATACAAAGAAAAACATATTGAAGAAGTAACAAAGTTATTCAAATATTATTGGGGTTCCTTGGATTTCACACCTAGATTTTATGGGCAACAAAAGATCATAACAAAAATGCATGAAAAACAAAAATAATAATTTCAGCACAAAATTCAAACAAACCTTTGAAAGCATCCACTTCAACCACTTTAGAAGAAGAAGCAAATTACACAATAAAATTTGATGAAGTTGATTATCAAAAAGCATCGAATTTGGAAGAAATGAAAAAAACTTTATGGAAAAGGTTATGAACTTATGACACAACTTGGTTATAGTGGAAAAGGATGTGGTGCTTGAGAACAAGGTATTTGTGTCGCCATACAACCTAACACATAAGAAACCACTAGTAGTCTTGGTTATTTTCCTTTGAAAGAGTCAAATAAATCCTTGATTAATTTTAATTTCATCATGCAAAACACTAATGATTTAAATTTGTCAAATTTTACACCCTCTTATAAAGGAGAGAACAAAATCTTGCAACTTATAGAGTATTGTGTACATATGACACTTTGTACTAAGAAAAATATATCTTTGTCACAAAATAAAGGAACATCTTCTACTTCTAATCAAGAGAGAACCTTGTCGAGACTCCTCCAAGATCATTTGATATCTCTCTGAACCATCAATTTTGAGTTGTTCTATGGACTTCTCGTGCACTCTTAGGGATTTTCACCTAAAAGGAGAGAGGTAGAATACTAAATTTGAGGTGGTTCACTCAAATAAGGGAACGGAAGATGGAATTATAACTAAATGTAATGATCTAAGTGCAACTGAGTTATGAAATTGATTGATTATTAATGAAAAACTAATGAAATAAGCAATGTTCAAAAACATAGTGAGGTATGCAAAAATGAACTAAAAACATAAACTAATGCAAACAAAATTGAATGAAGTTTAACTGAGTGCACTTGGAAGTTGAGTAATGATCTTGGAAGGTTCTGGAAGCTGGAAGAAATCACTATAAATCACCAGTGGGACTTATTTGCCACTGATGGTGAATTAGTCCTCCTACTAGTAAAAACACCTTAAACTACTTTCCTATTGTCAAGAATTGGATTTTGAAAAGATCAACTTTCTCAACCCTCAATTGGGAATCATTTTCTACTAATGGTGAATCATTCCTCCTCCAAAATTCTACAAATTCAAAGGTCAATCTTGTAGCTCTAGATCTACACTTGTCTTCTTGTCGGGTTGACGAAATCAAATCTACAAAAAATAGACTGTAGGTTATCTCCAAGCTTGAATTAGGGTTTAGTTGACTTGAAACACTTTGTTGACTTTTTTACCACCTTTCAACACCTATTTTCTTGAAACATTTGCATACAATAGTCTACAAAAACACATGCAAAAGCAGAAAAATGGTTAAGGGTTAGGGTATAGGGATTTTCCTTGGCCAAATGCCACTTTGGTAATCAAAGCTTTATTAAAGAAATAAATGAAATGAGAAAGGAAGGATGAATAAACAACATGAAAATTTCCTAAACTCACTAGAAACCTTGTTGTAGAAGTCTGAAGATATGTCAATGGCTTCTCCAATATGCTTGATGTTTGCTTGATTGAATGATGCTTGAAGGAACTAGTGAATGAGTGAACTTGATGAATAAGGGTTAAAATGAGAATAAAAACACTTATTTATACACACTTATGCCTTAATTACCCAATAATAGCTCATCACAAGCTAACATAAGGTATTTTTGAATAAACACCAAAAATCAATTTTGAAGTAGTTTGAATTTGGAGCCAAGAGGGAGTCATTCACCACCCATGACAAATCGGTCCCACCTTAGGCTTGTAAGTGGGTGTCAAGAATTAAGTTGCATTTAATGTTATGTTTTAGTTTGACATTCAAAAATACGCTTAATTAAGTCTTATGAGTGCATAAATGGGTCATATAAAGAATAAGAAAAGTGTAAATAGAGATAACGAGCCTAGAAAAATGTGAAATCTCGTTACAAGACTTTACAACACTTTAGAAGAGGACTTGATAAGGGATAAAAAGGTAATTTTTATATGAATAATAATGAGAAGAGTATATAAAATTGTATAAATATGTTGCAACACTTCACAACACCTTCACAATACATCATTATTTGAATATTTAGGACCTAATGTGAATGCATAGGTTACATTACAACATTAAATAAAAGAAAAATAAGTCAAACATCATAAGAGAAAGGAAAATGTAAAAAGGCTAGCAAGATGAATGCAATTCAACCATCAAACAAGTCGTCTGCCTCCCAATCATGTTCAGTATATTGCAAGGGCGGTTGACTATCCAAAGGGAGAATTGCAAGTTCTGAACTATTGGAAGTGCCAAGTTCTTCACTTGGTGTATAAAATTTATCATTTAAGCCCATGGTAGATGAAATTAAAGAGTTCAGATCGTTATGCACTTCTTCATCTATTTTAGTGACCTCATCATCATCATCATCTAGATTAATCATGACGAGAGGATGAAGAGTAATTTCCAAGGAAGGGTGTATCAAGAGTTGTGGTTGTCGCATCAAATCATTTTGTTGTGATTTTTGTATTGTAATATCTTGTTGTGGGTCAAGAGGAGGAGGGTGATCAGGTATTACTTCTGTCAAAGGCAGAGGTTGATTTTCTTTGGTGTTTTTAGTTTGCATTTCACAGGCAAGGAGATGACAATGATGCCTACACTACCTAGTACCTTGGTTTTGTTTAATTTTATTTTGAATTTGTTGAGGTGTAAGGGTGGTTTGATCCACCATAGGTTCCTTTTCTTCTAGAGGGGGAAGAACAAAATAAATCAAAGGAGATGGGTCAATCACATACTCTTTGGCTTTATAAACTTGTTTAATGTGAGGAGATAGGATGGGGTTGTTTTCATTATCTCTTGGTTATTTAAAAAATTCAAGTGAAGTGTTTATTGTTGGCTTCTCATGCAGTTATATTGTTTTCTTAGTTTCAGAATTAGGTTGAATCATTGTCTCATCAAGGATAGGAGTAGCATAAGTCAATGGGGACGTGGTGAATAGACAATTCAGCTATGCATTTAGCTTTGAACTTTTGATAGGTGATGAAAAAGAAGTCTTTTTGAGGGGTAGTGGGTTCCATAGGTTCAAGCCAAAGGATTCTATGTGTATATAAAATATATCATGAATAACCAATTAGAATTTATACAACACACCAATGAAACATTATATCAAGAAATTCAAATAACAAATCAAATTGAAACAAACAAATTCCTCAATAGCATCTCATTGTCCTCTATCTCCAAGGATTCTTTAAGTCATTTTTTCTCTTAGATTGTTTGTGCACATGACATTCTAAATGACAACCTGAAGAATGAGATGTTGTAAATGCAAGATATTTTTCCTACATGATTGATTGCTAAACTAGTTAGAGATGATATGCAAAGTTAGTGATTGTTGTTATTATGATATTGCTAATGCTATGCTATGATAATGGTATGATGAAACTACAATAATCAAGATTTTTCTAATGGTAATGCCATGATAAAACTACTTAACAAACACTAAAATGAAAATACTAGAACACTTCACTAAAATGAAAATTCCATTGAAAATTTTGTAGAGTGTAATTATGCTCAACTCTCTATATATTTTTTATATAAATGAGGGTCTATTTATAGATTTTCCATGGCATGATTCTAGGTGGCAAAAATCAGCAATTGAACATGAAGAGGTTAGAGAGAAAAAAGGAGTTTGTTCCCTTTAGAAGAAAAAACTACCAAGTGTGAAGAGGAATCAAATGGAGATGAAGGACAAGTGTCTCAAATTTGTTATAATTTGTTGAGGATAAATGCTAAATTTAATATCAGAAATATTTAATTTCATGACACATGATGAGGTGGAAGGTGGAAAGAAGTTAGTAGAAATGTGCTTAAATTCAAATATAAAATGAAAATTTATTGAGAGGAGATTAATTAAATAAAAAAACTAATTAAATTTCATTTAGTTAAGATGTGAAGAAAATGATTTAGAACAAAAGAATTAGAGAAAATGAACTATTTATTAAATAAATGTTTCAATTTATTTATAAGTAGAGGAATTAAAGATCATTAATTAAATAACATGAATTTAATTAAGTCCTCCAAACCAAATTTAAGTGCATACATTTTTCCCCTCTTTGAAGTAATGTGTTTGTGACACATTGCTTCTAAGAAAAATTTGTTGAAAGTGTTGATAAAAAATTTCAATATGCCCTAGATGCTAATTTTCGAGTGATGATGCGTGTATGCCCCCTTGCAAGCTAAATCAAGAAATTTTTAAATTTTTAGGATTTTTAGGAATGTTTGAATTTTTTTATGATTTTCTAATGATTTTCAAATTTTATGATGTTGAGATGATTTATCCCCCAATAACGAAGAATGACCCTGTCAATTGATTAAATGATTCCCTGTTTGAAAAATAAAAACAATCCCACTTAATTAGCCTCCAATTACCCCTTTAAAAGGTAAAACTGTGAAAAAGGAGCTCATTTGAATTCATTTACAATTGGAGATTGAGTTGATTAAGCACTTGGAGCAAGATGGTGATCCCATAACAAACCCATCAATTCGAGCCAGTTCCATGACACAACTGCCCCACTACATATGGACCTCTGGTATGTACCTCAAGAAACTGCTTTGTGAATTTTGAATTTTTTTCCCA
>VDFB02315013.1:23222-37079 GCA_007258455.2 Sequoia sempervirens | reverse complement strand
GAACACTAATCTGCAATATGACTGTGAAGTTGCTCACTAATGGATTCAAAGGTGATAATACTAAAAGGTGCAGCATCAGTAACACTGTCACTTGATACAATTATATTAGATAAGGCACATTCAAAAGCTATCTAAATGTTTATCTAGGAGGAAATGCATGTGGACTTATGATAAAAGTGGAACAATGCCTTCAACTGTCATTTCTCCATTATACAACTCTGCCCATGTGAAACAAAGAGCTTCTAACAACCACATTGTATCCTTTGTGATCCTCCATAGCTTGCAATGATACTGTCTGTTGACGCATAATTCTTACAACTAGAATAAAAGACTGAGGGTCTTATGCTTTCAATGATGTTCTATTTGTTCCTTCTTTGATGCATGTTGTAATCTACAAAAGGTTAAAACAAACCAAGTTACAAATTGAAAAGAAAAAAAATGGATATGAACATAAAACTATAAGGCACTGGGAATTTCAAGAATTATGCTAAGAATGAACACAAAATGACTACAAATAATAAGACAATGCACCACTATGAAGAGTATGCAAAATGGATAGAAACTACTCAGAGCTTTAGTTGCTAGGAGTGTTAGAAATGAGATGAGCAAAAAAAATTAGTATAATGTAGCATCTTAAGATGTTAAAAGGAACCCACCCCAAGACCATCGTCACAACCATTGGCTCCCAGTATTTGAGCACTCAGCCTGTTTGTAACCTTAATTGATATTCCTGTACCCAAAAGACAAAGCTCATATAAGAATTTGGCATGTCCATATAAGAACAAAACATTAAAAAAATATCATAACTTTGCATCTTCTCTTTCATGCCCACCATGCTATAGTTTCTCTACTTTTTTTTATTTTTTAGCTAAACCTCTATATACTAAAAATTATAAACAACCCTTTAAAACAAAATACAACAAACATTCAAGTGGCTTGAGAATTGAAAAAAAAAGATCAACTGGTGACTTCTTCCTATATTTTAGATTCTTTTTGCTTCCTTAAATTGAGCATCATATACAACAACAAACAACATTAGATAATAGAGTATGCACCATAAACATATAATCCTTTAATACAGTAGAAATTCAAAGGGTTTTTCAATATATTCACAAGAAAAATATTAAAATCAACTTTGTACAACACAATTGCATGTATCACAGCCACTGAGCAGAGAGATAATGAAGCATTCTCCAACTCTTATTATAATAAGAGATCATAACCTACCAGTTCCTCAAAATGCCCTGGCATTATATAAGCATTGTTATGTAACATACAAAAACAACAGGTTGAAAGTTCATATCTCTAAGAAGAAATCAATATAAGAAAATCAATCATGACATAATGCATGAGTGTGAATAATCAGCACTGGATTACCTCACCACCAAATATCCCAGGACAAGCTCTCCTATTGACCATAGTTATTATCGTCACATCATTAAGTGAGCAAATGAATGCATCTGGTTGCAGTGATCATTACACAAATTCAGTTTAAAAAAAAAAGCATAACAACCTAAACTGAATCCACAAAATATCCAACTTAAGATCAACTTGTTGTTAGAACATAAATAAAAGTTACCTGACAAATAATTTCTCCATTGAAAGTGGCTAGGTCAATCTAGAAAAGTTTCCACAAATTAGAAATTAAAGGTTATTCATTGCTAATAGAATTCAACTCAAATCTAAGAAAAAATAAGCATTGCACTCCCTACTCTCAGGAGAACAAGTATAGATGCATGTAGGTTAAGATCACATACTAGAAGAATTCTAGAAAGAGATGGTGTTGCCACTCCAACAAAGCCATCCTGGGATACCACATTCATGAATTCTATATTTGCAACACTCTTTCCAAAAACCCATTGCCACATGGCACCACCATTCTCAAGAGGTAAGACATTTTCCATCTAAATGGATCCAGAAATATAGCACATTGTACCTGCATTGTATCTTGTTTCAATCCTTAAATGGAAGGATAACCTATATTCTCTATTAAAGCATCCAAAAAACAAGAAAACTATGTTCAATTCTTAAACCTTAACACAATATAAATAAGTAATTTTGCAACATAGGAGAAAAGAGACAAAAGACAAAAGTATTAGAGCTTGAAACTTCACGAAAATAGAAAAACCAAAGTAATATTTTTCTAGCATTGGTATCTAATAAATCTCAAAGCAAGACATCCTAGGGTTGAGCCAAACCCCATCAACCCTTGAATCAAAGGAAACAGGAAAAGAATATGGCAGGTTTTTCAAGACAGTGATAGTGACAAGGATCTCCACTTAATGAAAATGTTTATAGTGAAAGGAAAGTAAAAGAAGTCCAAAATTATAATAAAATAATGGCATTGGTTGTGAAACAATACCAACCTTGGTTAGAAATTTCTCCTGTGGTTTCAACATTATCTGCATAACAAAGGTACCCCTTCTAATATGGCTAGCATAAAACAAGAAACTCATTTGAATTACAAGAGGTATACATAGATAATAGAATGCTTCCAAGTTTAGACCTGCACTATTTGATAAACTTGATCAATTGGAATGACTGTTAGTCAATAGCATGAGAGTAGGGTGATTAAATGGGATGATTACAACAAAGCTAAGGTGACAAACTTTAGGAATCTACAATAGATATGCACAAAATGAATTTGGTGGAAAGGATTTAAAAACTTTCAAGCAAATACAATTCATAGGTGTAAAGCCAAATTCCACAACCTTTTCCAACATCCTCCCTTCCTATGCCAAAATGGGAGCTTTGAAACAAGATATGAATATCCATCATTGCATAGACAATACATGTCAGTATCCATATAAGAAATGTGGTCTATGGATTGCAATATTGTAGGATATGCACAAAATGGATTTGTTGAAAAGGCTTTAGAAAATTTCAAGCAAATGCAATTGGTAGGTGTAAAGCCAGATTCCACAACCTTTGCTAGCATCCTCCCCGCCTGTGCCAAAATAGGAGCTTTTAGATAGGCTATGAACATGCACCAAAGCATAATGGTAGGGGATTTTTTGTCAGATGTTATATTTGGATATGCTCTAGTAGACATATATGCAAGATGTGGAATCATAGAAAAAACACCTGAATTGTTTGACAGAATGCCTCAAAGAGATATCATTTCATGGAATGAAATGATTGATTGAAAAATGTGCACAAAATGGATTTTGCAAGGAACCTCTCAAAATCTTTGAATTAATTAAGCACTCTGGAACACATCCTAACATTGTAAGCTTTGCTTGGGTTCTAGGTGCATGCATTCATGCAGGTTTAGTGGATGAGGGTTGCACATACTTCACACGTCAGTAACCCTTATTGCATTACAATTTACATATATAGTTGATCATTAGGTGTGCATGGTTGACCTTTGTGCCCATGTTGGCTATATTGAGGACACCCTAAACATTATTACTAATATGCAGGTTAAATCTGTGGTACATGTGGATCATATATGAATATAGGCTGAGTATTTCTAGCAACATTTCTTTTTTAGTTGGATCCTAAAAATGCTGCAACTTATGTTCTTCTCTAAAAAATATGTATGAGGTTCAAATAGTAAAGAGATTGATGAAAGATAGAGGAAATAAAAACATACCTGGATGTAGTTGGATTGAAGGTTGTTCAAGGTTGCAACTATGACAGGTTGCCAATGGAATCAAGGAGGTTATTTAAACCATGATAATATTTTAGTTTTGAATACTGCAGCTGCAATAGATTATCAATAAAATCAAGGAGGTTATTTAAACCTTTGAAACTTCCTATTATGTTCAAGTGCTACATTTGTGATAGGTTGATAATGGAATCAGGGAGGTTATTTAAACCTCTACAACTTACTATTTTCAAGTACTGTAGACGTGACAAGTTGCCAGTGGAATAAGGAAGGTTATTTAAACCTCTAAAATTTTCTATGATCAAGTGTTGTAGCTGCGACAGGTTGCTAATAGAATCAAGGAGGTTATTTAAACTCTCACACCCTTCTATGCTCAAGTGTTGCAGCTGCGACAACTTGCCAATGGAATCAAGGAGCTTATTTAAACCTCCACACTCTATTATATTCAAGTGTTGCAGCTATGACAGGTTCTCAATGGAATCAATTTTAGATTGGGTTCTAGGTGCCAAATCGGGAGCCTTGGAACAGGGTATGGATGTCCATCAAAGCATAAAGGATAGAGGAATTTTGTCATATATTGTAATTACAACTGCTCTTGTAGACATGTATGCTAAATGTGGGATCATAGACAAGACACTTGAAGTGTTTGAAAAAATGCCTCAAAGAAATGTGGTCTCATGGACTACAATAATTGTAGGATATACACAAATTAGATATATTGAAAAGGCTTTAGAAACTTCCAAGAAAATGCAATTTGCAGGTTTAAAGCTAGACTCTGCAACCTTTGCCAGCATATATAATGAAGAAGTATAAACTAATTGGAAAGCTTGTAGGTCTGCAAAATAGTCTGTCAAATCTTTTCTCCTAGGATAAACACATTTTCCCAAAACTAACCACACCTTTAGATACCTTTTTGGCTTAGTTAAAACATATTTCAAAGTGGGGTATAGGTCCTTTGGACCAAATTATTCAAAACTAACTGTCTCAGTTAGAATTATGCTTCTTTAGGCCTTGGCTACCACAGGGGTGTTTAGTTTCTTCTATCTCCAAACCCAAAATCTCACAACCAATACTTGGATCACTCTTTATTTGGTCTGCACAAGCTTATTATTCCATGTAAAGTCCAAGTATAATTGTACATAGATAATTGTACATAGTGTATCAATGGGTAAATTTTAGGGATTAAGGTTAGCAATGATCATATCAATAATATAAACCCAAAGAAGTTATGAAGCACAAAGAAAGAAAATAATAAGAACAATTATACAAGATATTCGTTGAAGCTTTCATGGTTCACCTCCATAACACCTTCTAGCTTGTAGCATATGATTGATTCCCTCAGATCGAGTGTCTGAGCGATTTGACTATGACATTGTCCTATGCAAGTTTTGAAGGATTTAAGAAAAACTATGCCTATGCCTATGCCAATGATAAATGACTATAACAAATGATGAATGACTATAATGCCTATAATAATGAAGTGGTCCCTAAATTATGACCAAAATTGACATTTTATAGAAAACGTAATTTTGAATGGACGAATGAGATCGACTCTTGACAGAAACCTAAAATTAGAGGACAAGATTTAATTTGATAATCCCTAATCAGGGTTAGGGAAAAATCCTTAGACGAGTGGTCAAGATGTCATATGAGAGAATTGAATCGGCGGTGGAGAAAAGATGAGATAATTAATTAGAAAAATAAAGATTTTCAAAAATCAAGAAGATAAAGATTGTCTGATTTATGAGATTTAAAAAATCAAGAAGATAAGAGGTGGACTAAAAAGCAAATTTGAAAAATCAAGAATCTGCTCGCTTTATTTTATTTTTGGAAGAAAGCTACCAATTTGAATTAAATCAACTCAAAATATGGATTTTGTGAGATAATAAATAATCTTTTTCAGATTATTTACTAAAATGAAGTGACAGTTAATAAAACGAAATCATTTTAAATAACAATTGGTTTAAAATGATGGAAATGTTAAATTGAGTAATTAAATAATTAAAGATAATTATTTAATTTTAGAGGATTATGACTAATAATTAAATAAACTCATAAATTCATTTAATTATGGATATTAGTGACATATTGAATAAATAAATAAAATTTATTTATTTAATAATCAGGAAGAATAAATGAAGAAAGGTAATTAAATAAATTAAGAAATTTATTTAATTAGGGGAAGACTTGGACAATTAATGATTTATTTAACAAATAAATAAACCATTTATTTAAATCATGAAGAATAAAGGGATACGAATTCACTCAAACAATTATACCATTTACCAATAGCCTAATGTGAACCAAGACATACTGTCATACTCATGCTAGAACCAAAGTGGTAAAATAGAGTTTCAAGGCACTCCAAAGTCATTTCTTAAGTGTTCACATTTTGCCCTCTTTGTCATAATGTAGCATGTCGCATTGTGACAAAGAAAATAAGTCAAAAATATGCCCCAGTGCAAAATAAGATGAGGAATAATGATGAGGAGGGTTACGGTATGCCCCCTCGAGAGGACAAACAGGTTCCAAGAACATGGGTGTGCTCTTGAAATTAATGAGAAGACTAGAATATGAAGAGACAAAGAAATGTTATTGAAAAGGATATGGATGATGTTATGGATGCAATGCCTATATGAGATGGGCGAGAGAAGATGAAAAGACAAAAGGAGATGCATGTTAGTTCCTAGACCAAATCTTTCAAAACATTACCATAGGACTTTTTATATTGATTGCTCTTAATCATCACTAGGCAGATTGTTGTGATGGCCAACAAACACCGTGATATGACATAAATCAAGGTGTGCAAGGTCGTACCATCACATAAGACAAGCAGTCATAGACAAGGATGATGATGACTCATACTAAGAGTGTTGTTGCCCCAGTCTTTTTGTCATAACCAACCGCCAGCAAAAAGGACAAAAAGGACAAATCATGAAACGTCGTTGCTTCTCTAAATCCTATTTCGAGGACATCCTTGAGAAACTAGCAACATGATTGTCAAAATACAACAATAAAGCCATTATCATGATGCATTGTTGTTTTTCTAAATCCCAAAATTAGGACATCGCTGAGAAACTAGTATCATGCGTGTCAAGAGACAAGACAAGCGTCATGATACGTCACTACTTCTCTAAATCCTATTGTTGGGATCTTGCTGAAAAACTAGTAACATGATAAAAAAAAAAAATCCAAAGACAAGATAAGAAAATCATGATACATCGCTACTTTTCTAAATCATGTTGTCAGGATCTCGCTGAAAAATTATAACATAATGAAAGCCAAAAGACAAGATAAGACAATCATGATATGTCACTGCTTTTCTAAATCATGTTGCCAGGATCTCGCTGAAAAACTAGTAACATGATGAAAGCCAAAATTCAAGATAAGACAATCATGATACGTCACTGCTTTTCTATATCTTGTTGTCAGGATCTCGCTGAAAAGCTAGTAACATGACGAAAGCCAAAAGACAAGTGCCAAGTGTTTGCCAAGTGTGTTATGATACTCTGTGTTTTAATGTCAAGATGTCAGGTTTGATGATGTCTAGATGCCAGGGTGTCAAATTTTTTATGATGCCAAGATGACAAATGTCAAAAATTGCCAAATTCAGGAAGGACACATCCTGAATATGTTGATGTCAAGAGGATTGATCCCTAAATGTCGAAAGGGGTCCCTCGAAATGATGACGATGCCTAGGAAGGACACATCCTAAGGCATAAATGACAGAGTTGGTTCTTCAAAAGGACACATTTGAAGAATACTGATGTCAAGAGGAGTGATCCTTAGATGTCAAGAGGATCCCTCAAAATGTCGAATGAGAGTGACGATGCCTAGGAAGGACACATCCTAAGGCATGAATGACCAAGGTTATCTTTCAGAAGGACACATTTGAAGGGTAACCAATAGTTGACTCATTTTGACTAAGTTTGACTTGTGTTGACCATATGTTGATACTGTCATGATGATAAGATTGGCATGCTGACGAGATTGTCATATTGAAATAAATGATCGCCATAATTTGTTTTAGGATTTTATCCATTTGGGAATGATTCGCTTTGTCTTGAAGACCTTTTTACGTGTGTGCCAGTGTGATGCCATGAACACTAATGGACTGACCTAGTGCGGCCTCGGGAGCTCATCAATAGATGGTCTTGCTCTACGCCAGCGCACCCCGAGACCTCAGAAGTTCGACATGACTTCAATGACTTTGTCTTTGATGACCAAGATGTTAGCGATTTATTTTGACGTGCTGGATCCGACCTAATGTCTTGGACTGTAGAGTCTTGCTCACGTAGCAAATGCAAGACAACATCATAGTTCGGGACAATGGACAAAGACTCTCGAATTAAAATGACGTATTGGCTAATGAAGTGTGACTTTTGTTTCGGTGATTATTCGTGAGTATAATTTGACATTTTTGTTGTGGTTTCAAGACGCTTTTCAATTTTAGGTCTTTCTTTAGGGATTATTTTATATGATGTTTTTGGTCTTTTTTTTTAGGGACTTTTTAAGCATGTTTTTGTTATTTTTTCGACTTCCTTTGTGGATGTTTCATTCTTTTAGGATCTTTGCAATCGTTTTGTCTTCTTCGATGCTTTTCAAATTTTTTATTCTTTTAGAATATTTATGATTTTTTGTTTTTTTGAATGGTTTAAGAGGATCATGAAAAATGCATGTGACTGATGCCTACACATGAGAATCCAAGGACAAACATGATTGTGCCCCTAGTCAAGTTGAATACCAATTGATGGGTGATGACAACGTTGTTTGACGTGGGAAGACACATCCTGAAACAACGTGAGGACGACGATAATGTGACGAAATGATTAAGGTCTACAGCCAAGCCAGGAACAAAGTTAGGTAATGTTTTGGATAATGCGCCTGTATGTATTAGACTCGTTGCATTTAGAATGACTCGGTTAGGACTAAATGGGATGGTGGAGTATCCTTAGACCGTTTGACAAGGGAAAGCCAAAATAGGTGACAGACATGAAAGGATGAGAAGTGGCATTGGTAAAGGATGGGAGACATGAGACTAGGGGAATTGTCATATGATTTTCAAGGACTATGTCACATAAGGATAATGAGGTTATGTCCGTAATGACATGAAATTTCACAGATAATGTATGACCAAAGGATAGGCATGTCAAAAGTTTTCCCAAAGCATGATTTATGTGTGCCAGTTTTATGTCAAGACCAAGGTAGGTGGGAAAAATGCGCAGAAATGATAGGGCTTAGATGGACATAAATTTCATGAGGAAGGCATGGGAAATGAGACGACTTGGCCTCAAGTGTAAAAGTCCACATAAATGATTTATTTTACACATGTCGCCTGTTTGCCAGGTTTTCATCATGGTACTTATCCAGGGTGCCTATTTTCTGGGTTTTCACCATTGGATGAAATTTTTCTCTTTACTATTTTCTTGACTTTTTTATTTTTTTGGTGTCACCAAGATGCTAGTTTCCCAGGTTTTCATCAGGGTGACGATGTTTTACATTTTTGTATTTTTTTGTATTTTTGATATTTTAGGATGCTTTAGATGACCATTGACTGTTCTGAATCCACTGACGGTGCCGATGCATAGACTGGTGCCATGATATGCCAATAATTTCCTTTCTGAAGTAATTTTCTCATCAGGATCATAGCACTTGCATACAATTGATCGATGTCATTGTGATCCTTTCTGATACTAGAGTTGGCCTTATCAGAGTACGCACATCACGATAGAGTGCCATGAGATTCCTTATGGTAAAGAGTTGTTGCCAAGATGTGACAGATGTGTGACATGGGGATTTTGGACGACCCAGATGTAGGATTATGATGAATGATGGTAGACATGGAAAGGTTGTTTGGATGTTTGGACGAATCACTTTTTATTTTCCAAACTTGGGATGGTGGATGAAATATTTTGGAGGGATGGCGTTTGGAACCAACACCTTTAGATGCCTTGCTTGATGACCATTTTGAAGGAGGTGGACATTTGTTGTATGT
This sequence comes from Sequoia sempervirens, assembly GCA_007258455.2. Taxonomy (NCBI): domain Eukaryota; kingdom Viridiplantae; phylum Streptophyta; class Pinopsida; order Cupressales; family Cupressaceae; genus Sequoia; species Sequoia sempervirens. Next base: position 27,474 of record VDFB02315013.1, on the reverse strand, counting down.
GGGAGTCCTCTTGTCTTGTGGCTCCACATTGTAATTAACTTTTCCTTTTGACATATTTTCTTTGCTTGATCCACTTGTCTTTGGGATCAATTTTAATTTCATTTGTCCACTTGTCTTTTGTCTAATTCGATGGCCTTTGACATTTGATTTTTGACTTTGTAAGACTTTTGTTTTTGCTGGTTCCAAAGGGAAGGTTTAATATGTTGAGAATGACATTTTACAGTGTGGGTGGACGAAATGTTGGCAACAATCTTATGACAAGGATTTCTCATGGACTTCATTTTGACATTTGTATCTAACAAGGTTGCCCCCAGTATCAAGGAGGTTCCACTAACATCATTAGATTTGTTGTCTGAGGAATAGCCAAGACCTTGATGTCTGTAATTTTCCTGAAGTTGTATTGGTTCCTGAATGCCTTGCTCATGTATGCCTAGTCCTTTGCCTTGATAATGCATGCTTTGACAAAAAAAAATTGTGACAGGGTATTTTTTGTTTTGAAAGCAAGATGCTAACCCATCATGATGTATGTGAACACTATTACCTATAATGTTCTCATCTGTGAGAAAGCCTGCTCTGATAAAGAAAGATGACCCTAGTTGATAAAGTTTCTTAGCTTCATTGTCATGTTGGACATATTTCTGACTGATATCTTTGGTCTGATCTTGTGACATATCAGGTTCAGATGATTCTATTGTTGTTTCCAAGTCGATGTCAAAACTGTCGTTATGGTCAGTTTCATAGAGTCTAGTAAATTTAGCTATAACATGGTCATTTGCAAATATGTCCATAGTGGAAGACTCTTTTTCTGAAGGAAGATCGTCTATGGGTCCAATGGAGGCAAGTGTCTCATCTTGGAAAGTGTCAATAGTTGGGGCCTGAATAGGGTCATCAAGTGTTTGATCATAAATGGTGTAAAGGTCAAGGAGTGGATCATTTTGGATTTCTTGGTCAATGGTAGGTTCTTGGTCAAAGATGGGGTTGTCATGGATTTGGACTTCTTGTTCAATGGTAGGCCTTGGTCAAAGATGGGGTTGTCAGCGGATTTTGGACCCTGGTCAATGGTAGGGTCTTGGGTCAAAAGATGGGGTTGTCAAAATTTGGACCCTCCTGGGTCAATGGTAGGTGCAGGCTCTGATGCCTGATTAAGCCCTGGAATTTCTTGAATGGAATTCAAGATAGGGTCAGCGACGGACCACCCTTGTTCCTGACATGAGGGCACGCTATAATGTCATGCTTTGGGCTTCATTTCACATGTAATCCCCTCAAGTTTAGACAAATGGGATTTTGGACTTTACCCACATATAATTCTCATGATTAAACACATTTGTGAGGTGACCTGAAAAGGACAATGGACAGCTGGACCAGATGCTGACATGGGGACTCTGGACCTGACCAGCATGAGGACATGACATGGACCTGACTGGACCAGTACGTAGCTTAACGCCATGTGACATGGCGACTCTGACCCGACCAAGTACATGTGAAGGACCAGGGATCAATACGGGGACCTGGACTGGATTGGTGACGACGCGGCCCGTAATCGCGGTGTGACCGGCAATCGATTAGCCGGGTGATTTACTGTTGTGACATGACACGGAGACTTGGACCCGACCAGCGTGCGTCACCAGACGCGGGAGAGCTGAATCCCAACTCCATATGGTGCATGATGTGATCCCATTACGAGCTGGTAGATAGTGGGTGACAAGCGCATGTAGACTTGGACGGGATTGATAGGTGAAGGGCTAGAATATGATGTGGAGGTTTGGAATGGACTAGTGGACAGTTGGCTTCTCTTGTCAAGGTTAGGATAAGGGTGATAAGTGGACGTTTGTTGTGAATTAATGGTAGGATTTATGTTAAGTGACTGTTGATGGTGAGGGTAGACGGATGAAGGACTTGGACTGATGGGTTGTTGGTAGGAAGGAAATTGTTTTTCGGTTTGGAGGAATTGTCTCTTAAAGTCTAAGGCTTGTTGGTATTGACCTCTACAGAGTAATTGGTATTCAACTTTACTAGCAAGCCTATCAATATTGTGTTGAAGGGAAGACAAGGTGGTGGATGTCATGATGTTAAATGCAGAGTGATAATGACATTTGTCTAAGGGAAATGACTAATGCAAGGTGATAAAATTGTCAAGAAAGGATGCCAAATGCCAAGGTGACAATGAAGACTAATATAAAAATGTTGACTAAGGAAAATGACCAATGCCAAGTCTAGATGCCAAATGAGGACTATGATGAAAGTTATGAGAATATTTTTGGATTTTTTTTTTTTTTTAAGGATAAATTATTCAAGGTGATGACTAAGATGACTTGAATTTCCAAAGAATGGGAATGCAAAGGTCGAAATGACTTGGAAGAAAGTTTCCTAACCACCCTATGCTTCTAGAAAAAGATGTTTATGGACAGTTTGGACAAGTTTGACTTTGATTTCTGGTCTGTGACAATCTTGTTTTTTCCAGGAAAATGCGTCGTTGAAGGTAGCAAATGTGTCACGATTTCAACAAATGCGGCTCTAAAGTAAAATGCAGCACAAAACAGTGAATGTGTTTTAGCAGTCGCGGTGCAAGATGCAAAGAGTGATTTGTTTGCAATTTTGGTCAGAATTTTGAGTTGTTTGATGTTGACTATTTGTTTCCAGATTTGAAAGTGATGTTTTGTTTTGTTTGAATGTCTAAAAACACTTGGCAAGCATGATGTTTTGGTGTATGCAAACGCACATGAGACAAGTACAATCCTAATAGGCCAATAGGCTAAGAGTTTGTATACTTGGTATAGCCCACCGATATACCCCGGATTGGTGCTAAACACCTTTCCTTCTTGAGAGCGGATAGCTTAGAAGTTTGGTGGAATTGGCTCCCCTCCACGGCTCATTAACATCATTCGAGCACACCAACTTTGAATTCTTGGGTAGTGACTTCCCAAGAACTACTATCTCTACTCAAGGGGATCAGTAGTGAGTGTCTTCGGGCATGATACTGTACCCTGCACTATACCAAGCAATGGCTGAAAAATGGTTGGCCTCTAAAACAGTGGATGTTTAGTAAGGGCATTCCATTCATAGGGAATGATCCATGCAGCGAGATTCCCCTTTTGGATCCATCTCGTCGAAAACATATGCGTGATTCTTGGGATTTCCCCAAGAATCCACTTTTATATACCAGTTGGAAGTCCCTCAGTTTCAGGGTGCTACCGGTCTGAGTGGTCCTGGGGTGAGTACTTTTTCCCACCTAAACAGGCCCAAGTTCTAGAGTTAGTAACCATTTCTCTTACACCCAGGATCGTCTGAAAGCATAAGGGGAGAGGATACTTCGATTACTAAGTCGTAAGGGTGTATAACAAATAGAATGGGTCTGGTTTTCTGATCACCAAGTTTTCACAAGGTGAGAGCATAATCACCTACCATTTGCAAACACAATAAAAAAAAATAGTAAAACATGTTCATTTTATGTGCACCAAAATAAATGTGATTTAATCTAAGCAAAAGATTGAAATAATTTTTTAGTGTTCAGTCTTTGACACTCGAACCTGCAAACCACAAGTAACCAATGTATCAATGTATCAATGGGTAAATTTTAGGGATTAACGTTAGCAATGATCAGATCAATAATATAAAACCAAAAAATTTATGAAGCACAAAGAAAGAAAATAATAAGAACAATTATACAAGATATTCGTTGAAGCTTTCATGGTTCACCTCCATAACGCCTTCTAGCTTGCAGCGTATGATTGATGCCCTCAGATCGAGTGTCTGAGTGATTTGACTATGACATTGTCCTATGCAAGTTTTGAAGGATTTAACAAAAAATATGCCTATGCCTATGCCAATGATAAATGACTATAACAAATGATAAATGACTATAATGCCTATAATAACGAAGTGGTCCCTAAATTATGACCAAAATTGACATTTTATAGAAAACGTAATTTTGAATGGACGGATGAGATCGACTCTTGACAAAAACTTAAAATTAGAGGATGAGATTTAATTTGATAATCCCTAATCAGGGTTAGGGAAAAATCCTTAGACGAGTGGTCAAGATGTCATATGAGAGAATCGAATCGGTGGTGGAGAAAAGATGAGATAATTAAGAAAAATAAAGATTTTCAAAAATCAAGAAAATAAAGATTGCCTGATTTATGAGATTTGAAAAATCAAGAAGATAAGAGGTGGACTAAAAATAAAATTTGAAAAATCAAGAATTTGCTCACTTTATTTGATTTCTAGAAGAAAGCTACCAATTTGAATTAAA
>VDFB02315013.1:0-19842 GCA_007258455.2 Sequoia sempervirens | reverse complement strand
CTTTTGGGTGATTAGTAACTAGAATCCACAATTAATGCTAACTTTTTTTGTGGCTCCTAGGTGCCTAACCCAAGTTATACTCAGGAAAATAAAATTGTCACTTTACACAAGGATTTTATTACCATACTGCATATTGCTCTTCTCTATAAGATCTAAAGAACTGATTTTATCTACTACCCATAGACATAGATCTGTAACTACCTAAGGAAAATAATTCATGCTACTAGAAAGCTTGCAGATCTAGACTTGAAGCTATCTCCATTGTAAAAAATTCATTTAATGCATCTAGAAATGAAAAACAATAGGAAAGTTGAAACCAGGGAATAAAGAACAAAAGCACTAAGATAACATGTAGACTAGCCAAAAGATCAATTGTTTTTGTGGAGACTCTATGTATAAGATTTTGGTCCTCCATTTTTCTCTACACTGCACTATTTCTTTAAAAATGTGGTTTTAATGAAAAGAAATATGACTTCATATCCCTTACTATCAAAACCCCACATCTACACAATTAGCTAGGAATGATGATTTACTTTACAAAAAAAATACTTTGTTTCCCTTTTGCACTTTACATAAATTTTCTCAATCATATGAACTTTTTCTTCTATATGCAAATATTATCTATGTATTCCATGGGCCACATATTTTCATCTTGGCTTTGCATTGCCTTAGGTATAATGTTTAAGCTCATTATAGCCTTAATTGATTTTTTATGTGATTTAACTCTCATTTAATATTCTTTTTCAGCGAAAGTAATGCATTCAAATTTAAGTCAATGTTACTTCAACATACTTTAGACCCCATAGCTCAAAGTGAATCCAGGGCTAATAAAGCACAAACACAATAAGGTTGCAGATTTCACCGCAAATTAGGGTATACCTTGTTAGCAAAAAAGGAGGTTTTTGAAAAAATCCTCTACCTGCCCCTTTGGAAGAGACATCCTAGGCCTTATTGTTAAGGCTTTGTTAATTTTGAATGGAAAATAATCAAGTAAAAAGCATAACGTTGAGCGTGACTAGGCAATTTTTATGAGAACTCACCCTCTTTTTATGAACCAGAAATGGTAGTATTTGAAGTTACTCTTGGTATTCAGTTATGAGAACTTAGAGTTCATGTTAGTCATAAAGAATATATATATATATATAGATCCCTTATATATATTAGTGTTTGACTAAAAATTGGAGCTTGTGGAGGATCCAAAGTTTACTTTTATGTCCTAAGTTTTTGGCTAGCCCGATTTCATTGGCTAAGGATAATTGCATCCTCATGTGTTAGGTACTTGGCCCAATTTTTGGCTAGCCCGATTTCATTGGCTCAATAATTCTTACATCCTTGTGTTTGGTTCTTGGTCTATGAGACTGTGCATTATTCACTTTGTTGGTATTATATTTTTTTTGACAAGGAGAAAAGAATTAACATTAAGAGAGCTGAGTGAGTGAGCAGCTGCAACTTTTTCTCATAATGTACTTACAATTGATGGATGATAAAGCTAAAATTATTCCAAAGAAAGAGGTATTTTGCTTGGATAAGAGTTGGTTGCTAGTTCATTGGATGAATATATCATGTCAATCTCTATGATAAATTTTGTTTCCCAGACTCTAGGTAAATGAAGGTTACATTAGGTCACCTAGCTCTAGGAATAACTAGAAAAAACTACTTGAAAGCACCCTAATATATCATTAGACACCCTGAGATGCATATAAAATAGTAACACAACAATTTAAAAAAATGAAATTCAATGTATTTCATAAAGAATGCCAAATAAAAGAAGTTCAAATGTATTCTCAAATCAAGTTGTTACTTATTCCATATTAGAGTTTGCATTTCAAATTTTGAGCACCCCATTTTTTCCTACTCATATGATAAGAATTGCACCTATTTTCCACATAGAGCCTGAGAATCTTGTGCTCCTTCTACAACGTAATCCTGTGCTTCCTTCAATGTTGAAATACTTTCATACTAACTACGAGAAAAACCATCAACCTAGATCAATCAAAGAAAAACATAATCATGTCATATAATTGTAAGTTTGTAACAATGACATGAAGAATTAGAGAGTTTCATTGGTGTTGTCTGTTGATGTGTTTTTTATGCACTACTCAACACAGGCAGTGTGTAGGTGCACTACCTCTCTTGAAAGACAATCTTCCACAATCAGATTGGAAAACACTATCCCAAGGTCTCTAATGTCAGGTCTTGATAGTGCTTGGAATATCTCAGTTGTTTGATGTGATTTGTTGGAATCACAAGGCGGTCTTACAGATGAGTTACAAAGCATGGAAAATTGGGTTTGCAAATGGAGTTCTTAAGATGGGAGAGTTGTTTTGCATTTGTTGTAGGTTCAAACAATAGTCTTGAACTCCATTTCATCATTGGATTTGGCTTTACAATGTGCAATGAACCTTAGCATAGGTCACTCATTAAAAAAAAGGAAAAGGGGCAGGGAAGAGAGATGGTTCCTAGATCTGAAACTATGAATGAACAGTGATCATGGAGGCTGCTATAGTAGACAAACTCCCTAAAACTAAGTTTTGCTTGACCAAGAGAACCTACCGCTACAAAAAACTAGTGCAATCTTCTAAGGATTGTGGATTTTCATATTACACACACACATCATGAACATGTAATTGAACTAAGTTGCAACAATAAAGTCAAGAGCTCAGACTAGCTTTGCAAAGTGACTCATCATCAATGAACCACAAAAAACATGAGCTAGAAATTCATCAAATACTGAAACAACAATCACCATCACCACTTCCATTCAAGAAACTAACACCTAAGCTAATAGGGAAGTTGAACCATGCATACATAAAGAGAAAAATCAAAAGGAACACCCATAAATCATGCAATGCTACTTTCTATTGCTGCAGAATGTCTTTACATCAGTTCTACAAACCTTTACAAATGAGGGGCAAGCCCCTATTTATAGTTTTCCAAAGCCCAAATGAATGGCTAAGATCTATAAGAGCTTTAAGATTTCAGAATACGTCAGAGTCGGATTAAACCAACAACTTATCCTCTTTGAATCAAACACCCAGATCACTTGACACTAACAGAAGACCTTCACCATCCACTCTGAAGACTTGATTAGAGTTTGACAAAGAAATACGTAGAACAACCCCAGACGATAAGTATGGTTGTTGTGCACACAGATGTGCCCCGATAAAAGAAGAGGGACCCCAAGCAAAGCAGTAGCAAAGCGAAAGAAAACAACCTACAAAGCGAGCAACCTACATCAAACCAACTAACCTAAGGAAAGCAAGAAAGCAGAGTATTTACAAGAAACCTATACTACTCAAAATAGGCTATGCACAAAAATATTTACAAAGCACTATGTTCAAGCAGGGCAAGCCAGCACTAACATTTATTGGATTTCATAATACATGCACAAGAAAATGGGAACTCGTTATCATTCTTAACCATGAAAATTTATCTTTATAATCTAAAAGAAGAAATTCAACGTTGCACCACTCAAGTTCAATCACGTCATCATGAAAAATCAGCAATTGAGAAGGCTCGCTGAACCCATGGTTAATCCATAAACATGTTCGTTTTCCCTCATTCCCATAATCAAAATAATAAGTGCAGTTATGAGAAATAATAGGGGCAAGGAAGGATAGAACCTGGATGTCATCACATGGAGGTGGCAGCGTTAGACAGTCAAGGGTGAGCACTACATTGTCGATAGGTGCATCAGTAGCCTCGAGCGGGCGCAGTGGAGGGTGCAACACTTCAAACATTAAGCTTGCATAAGGTTGGGAGGACAGAGCAACAAAAAACTCTTCCAATCTACCAATGGTGTCTACAACCCTGGTTGGTAGTTCTTCAAAAAGAAATACTTCTCCACATTGATCATCTACAAACTTGGGATCCACTTGGTTGTTGTCCTCAAACGACAGTATGCTATCTTGTCTCCTTCCCCAAGTATCAACCTCCTTTTTATGATGTTCAATGTCATGGGATAATGACATGGAAAAATTTGTCCTATTGCAGCCATCTAAATATGAGGGAGGATCAGCAATGATCAAGGCAGAAGAATCACCAGTTAAATTGTGTAATTGATCGAGCATGTCATGTTTGTTGGCAACCATTGAAACACCTCTGCCTTTGTCTTCTTCTCTTTGTTGTTCATGCATTTCCTCGTGGTGTTCAGTCATTTCTTCTTGGTCACCATTGCTGTAAATGGAGAAGGAGCTCCTCTCCCAATCTGGAAACTCTAGTACCTCACCATTCGGGGGCTCAAAGAGTATGTCTTCATTGCTGTCGTCTTCTGGGATGTGTTCTTCCTCGGCATGAGCATACCTTCACAGTGCAGCTCTTAATGGAAAGAAGTCATCAATTGATGGTACCTCATCAAAGGGACCAAAGTCTACTGCACAATCTCCCTCCAAGGGCTCAGCATAAAGCCTATCGTTTATGGTGTGCAAATGTTGTTCAAGAGGAAGAACTTCTTGGTGACTAGTGGACAGCATTCTCGCTTGATCTACTTCATCACTCGGAAGTCCGAGACTGTATTGATGTCCTTCTTTTATTGCTGTCCCAACATCCTCTTGAGGTCCGCCTTTAGCTGAGCCATCACTTGATTCAGGCTTTGGTTCTTCTTCTTTGATATGGGCAGCAAGTAGAGGAGGTTAGGTACTTGGCTGCTCCACTTGTCATCTAATTGTTCAATAGCCTCTTTGCATAGCTCGCATACAAATTTAGAATGTGATGAATTATGAAGTTTGCACCAATTTGGCAGTAGAAATACCTCCAAATCCACTTGACATCTTAGTTCAAACCAATCCTTTGCTAATCTGGAGATGAGTTGGCCATATCTTTCTGCTACTAGGTCCTCATCATCACTTGAAAAAGAAGCTAGATGGTAGATAGCCATGGCGAGTGGTTGTTCCCACTCCTCTGAACTTGCATTTTCAGATTCTCGATCGCTGTCATTTATGAAGGAGAGGTCTTCCAGTCTGATTTCACTTATGTCTTCATCATCATTTTCTATTTTTGCAAGGTTGTCATCCCTTTCCTCTTTTTGATTTTCAGCATTTGAGTTGGTTGTCCTAACATCCGCTGCTACAGAATTCATTGGTTCATTGTCACCTACCAATTGCTCTTCTTCTGGAGTGGAGGACTGCCTTCGATTGGTGGAGGGAAGGCCTTCTAAATTAGTTTTAGTTAGATTTTCACCAAGGCACCTTGCTGTCCTAGTGAAATCTGCTTCTTCCTCCTGGTTTTCAACTTTGATGTCTGCTACTCCAACATCAACTTGTATCAAATTTCTTGGTTCATCCTTACTTTGTTGTCCTCTGGATGTTGACAACTCTTCTGCCTCATTGGATAACTTCTTTTCATTGGGAGTTGGTTGCTCCAACTTGTCTGAACAACCCTTGGCTTGAACGATGATGTTTGTGCATGACAAGCAAGTGAATTCAAAGTGGGGTGCATTGTGAAATCTGCATCAACTTGCCATTAGTACTTCCTCCAATCTTGGTCCATCCTTGTTGCTCAAATGTTCCTGGATCAACTCCTTGAATGCCTTGGCTACCATGGTTGTCAATTCTTCCTTTGGGTCTGCAAGGGCTAAAGGCTGATAGATTTCCCAAAAGGGAATTTCTCCTTAAAAGACCTTTTCAATTCTGCTCAAGAAAGTCAGACACCCCAACTCATTATTCTTGCGAGTGCAATGGATCCGATATCTATCCGCCAATGTGAATTGTTGCAATGGCTTCTTCAGTCTCTTGTTCAAATCTGCATGTAGTTGAGTGATGTCAATTTCTGCATGCTGCTCCATTTTGACTCAACTTCTACTTGCCTTCAGAATTTTTTGATTTTTTAGTATTAAAAAAGATCTCGTTATCTCAGATTTCTTCTTTGAAAGTGCTCTTTTTGAAGTGCCAACTTTCAGCTTTGTAGCCTCAACATGTCATGCCCTCCTTCTAGCGCCAGTTCTGTTGATGTGTTTTTTATGCACTACTCAACACAGGCAGTGCGTAGGTGTACTACCTCTCTTGAAAGACAATCTTCCACAATTAGATTGCATAACACTATCCCAAGGTCTCTAATGTTAGGTCTTGACAGTGCTTGGAATATCTCAGTTGTTTGATGTGATTTGTTGGAATCACAAGGCGGTCTTACGGATGAGTTACAAAGCATGGGAAATTGGGTTTGCAAATGGAGTTCTTAAGATGGGAGAGTTGTTGTGCATTTGCTGCAGGTTCAAACAACAGTCTTGAACTCCATTTCATCATTGGATTTGGCTTTACAATGTGCAATGAACCTTAGCATAGGTCACTCATTAAAAAAAAGGAAAAGGGGTAGGGAAGAGATATGGTTCCTGGATATGAAACTATGAATGAACAGTGATCATGGAGGCTACTACAGTAGACAAACTCCCTAAAACTAAGTTTTGCTTGACCAAGAGAACCTACAGCTACACAAAACTAGTGCAATCTTTTAACGACTGCGGATTTTCATATTACACACACACATCATGAACATGTAATTGAACTAAGTTGCAACAATGAAGTAAAGAGCTCATACTAGCTTTGCAAAGTGACTCATCATCAATGAACCACAAAAAGCATGAGCTAGAAATTCATCAAATACTGAAACAACAATCACCATCACCACTTCCATTCAAGAAACGAACACCTAAGCTAATAGGGAAGTTGAACCATGCATACATAAATAGAAAAATCAAAAGGAACACCCATAAATCATGCAATGCTACTTTCTATTGCTATAGAATGTCTTTACATCAATTCTCCAACCCTTTACAAATGAGGGGCAAGCCCCTATTTATAGTTTTCCAAAGCCCAAATGAATGGCTAGGATCAATTTGCAATGAATGGCCCAGATTTGTTTACAATAGGGTTTCACCTACCCCACAATATTCAACAATTAAAAATACATTCCCTGTCTTTTCTCTGTTTTGTCATCTAGTGCCAGTCACTATAGCAATTTCGTCATTTAGCTGATTTCCCTTTTCACTATAGCAGAAACTGCCTGAAAGTTTCCCTCTTACTTGATGTGTTTGCAGTGTTCTTCCTTGGATAAAATGAGCCTGTTGACGATTGGCATCAATGGATTGGTTGCCCCTAATTCAAGCGGACAACTCCATTATGCCCTCTTCAAGGCCACCCCCTTGCATTTTTGTCATTGACTTCCTTGGCACAGGCCTTCTTCTAACAGAATTTTTTGGTGTGTGCTAGGGGGAGAGGCGAACATGAAATGAATGGTGATAGGAGCGATGTGCTTTTCCTTGTTCAGCTTTCTCAATGAGTCTCATGATGGACCCGCAGTAGGCTCCTTGAATCCTGCATACATGAAGTTTCATAAGTGCTTTCATACACAAATCAAGGAAAACGTTAGTCAAATATTGCAAAATCCTTGTTAGATCCATCCATGCATAATCAAAAGATCATAATATTCATATTTGGAGCTCATTTGGACCATAAACATTAATGCGGGCCTAAAGGGGCGGGCAGCGAACAAGGGACAACAAACTGGAAGGGAAGTTCCCAGACCTCACAAAACTTAGCAAAACCAAGATTTTTCAATTATAGCGCATGGGAAAAGGGGAAGGAAGAGTGCCCAAAAAAACTTCCTCAAGATTGGACTCATTTGAAAAAAGTAGAAGCTTGGAAGGGGAAAGCCGGAGGGTCACCGCCCTTTTGAAAATTCAATGAGCACACGGCGGCCCGGATGGTGACGGAGGGGTGGAGTCCCGAAAGTGGACACGGAGGGACAGAGACCCGAAAATGGCCATGGGGGGGTTGGGTCCCAAAGGCCCGGTCACCGAGGCTCCACGGATGTTCAAAACGGCCATGGAGAGACGGAGTCCTGGAAACGGCCACGGAGGGGCCGGGTCCCGGAGGTCGGGTTGTCGGGGCTCCACGGATGTTCAAAATGGCCACGAAGGGGCGCGTCGCTGGGGCTCCACGGATGTTCAAAAAAACCACGGAGGGACGAAGTCCAAGAAATGGCCACGGAGGGACGAAGTCCCAGAAACGGCCATGGAGGGGTCGCATCGCTGGGGCTCCACAATGTTCAAAACAACCACATAGGGGCCGGGTCGTCGGGGCTCCATGAAAGTTCAAAATGGCCATGGAGGGACGAAGTCCCAGAAATGACCACGGAGGGGCCGGGTCCCGGAGGCCAGGTCGCCGGGGCTCCACAGATGTTTCCAAAACAGCCAAAGAGGGACGAAGTTCTGAAACCCCTGAAACTTAACGAAACGTTGATGAAACCTTGGCAGTTCACTTAGGCACCACAAACACATCCCAAATCCACCAAAAAGTTATCCCCAAAGTAAAAAATGTGGAAATCGGACCAGCGGGGGTCCACGAATGTTTCCAAAATAGCCAAAGAGGGAGGGAGTTATGGAGGGAAAGTTCTTCAACCACCGAAACTTAACGGAACATTGAAAAAACTTTGGAAGTTCACTTAGGCACCACAAACACATCCCAAATCCACCAAAAAGTTATCCCCAAAGTCAAAAATGTCGAAACCAGACCATCGGGGGTCCACAGATGTTTCCAAAACAGCCAAAGAGGGAGGGAGTTCTGGAGGGAAAGTTCTGAAACCACCGAAACTTAATGGAACGTTGACGAAACCTTGGCAATTCACTTATGCACCACAAAAACATCCCAAATCCACCAAATTTTTTTCCCCAAATTCAAAAATGTGGAAACCGGACCGGTAGGGGTCCACGGATGTTTCCAAAACAGCCAAAGAGGGAGGGAGTTTCAGAGGGAAAGTTCTGAAACCACCAAAACTTAACGAAATGTTGATGAAACCTTGGCAGTTCACTTAGGCACCACAAACACATCCCAAATCCACCAGAAAGTTTCCCCCAAAGTCAAGAATGTGGAAAGCGGACCATCAGGGGTCCACGGATGTTTCCAAAATAGCCAAAGAGGGAGGGAGTTCCAGACGGAAAGTTCTAAAACCACCAAAACTTAACGAAACGTTGACAAAACCTTGGCAGTTCACTTAGGAACCACAAACACATCCCAAATCCACCAAAAAGTTATCCTCAAGGTAAAAAATGTACAAAAAAGTGAATCGAGTGATCAGGCACCAAGTCAAGAGGAACGAGACAAAAGGCAGAAAGGGGACGGGGGAATTTATTTCTCCATGGACTTGAATACCCCAAGTAGGTGAATTTGGTAAGGGAATTTGATCGTTTGAAGGCATATGACTAATTTGGGCTTGGAAAATGGGGCACGCAAAACAAGACAAGAGAAAAGGAGCCTGTCGGGAGCGAAAAAAAGGGTGGTCCCTGCCTACGGCGGGGTGTGTGTGCAAAACATGCACAACACTGTCCATTTATAACTATATTGATTTGGTAGTGGGGACTTGTGTGAACTTGTTCTCTGACAACTTAACATTGTTAAAAGTCAGTTTATAGAAAAAAAAAGGGTTTCTATATATAAATTTAAATGTAGAAAGCATGGAAGTTACAACTTACAAGTACTTCCAATGCACTTTTGGCTAGTCATGTACTCAAAATTTATCTATTTGTAAACATTTTCTTTAAAATAGAGCTCATTCACAAGTGGGTGGTACATACAGGCTGGACTAAATATTTCACAGGGTAAAATTAGATATAGGATAAGTACCTCCAGGGGCATGAGGGTTGTTGGAATAACTCTGCCAAAACACATTAACACATACATACCAAAATATATATTAATTTCCTACATGTTGGGCAACAAAAGTAAATAAATACATAGATGCCAATGTAAACTGCATTAGGGAATACCCTATTAAAACAATGCTTGGAATACCATAACTTGCAACCAGAATCATGTAGACTATTTCCATCTACAAGGGACTTGTTTTCCTTTTTACTACATGCAGTACATCAAATCTTGCTAACTAGGGGACGTCTTACCCAAGCACATTACAACCACCATCATGAACAATTGTAGAAATTAAGCCCATTAATCCTGAACTTCCACCACCATAAAACAAATTGATTTTTCTCTCTACCTACATAGCATATTGAAAATATCTTGACTACATAAAACCCATATATGCATTTAAACATATCATGTATGCCAATTTCCTTTAAAATGATACAATCTAGGAAACATCAGGACTCTAGAGATTATATGGAAAACCTACCAACTGTTAAAGTATATTCCTATAAGCTATCTCTATTGACTGCAAACAAATCAGCACCCAAAATACCAAGCCTATATTAGAGAACAAAAAAATTTGTATACCAATTCTTTTCCTAGTTCAAGGGTAGCTTGGATGAAAATTTCCTTGTTGCCAAAGCTACTCCCACAAAATACATGAATTCTTCTAAACTTTCTGATGTTAGAGTTGCTGATGCTTTCTTCCATCTCTCCCCAACCAAAATCCTTCTCATAACAAGTTAAGTTTTGCTATCTCCCATCGAATTACCTGTAGAAATGATCCAAAATAGATACTAATTATATTCCTTCCTCAATCATGAAGATATCATAACCATAGAACTTAAATATTAATAACCCAAAAGCAATATAAACACAAAGTTCATATATTCCTTGCTATAACATTTGATTGCATCTCTGCTTATCTAAGTTCCATAGCAGTCTAGCTCCATGATCACCATGACTTGTCCTATTATTTTTACTCTCTTCTCCATACTTCATGATCACAACTGTTCATTCCCCCGCTACAAAAAGGAGTCCAACTTTCTAGGAATTATTTTAGCTAACTACCATACATGGACAATTTCATGCCAAAAGAAAAAAAATAGTTTTTTTCCCTCGCCATCAAGTCTTGTAGCTACATCCCTTTCTTGGCATGTTAGTTGTATGTGATTACAACAACATATAACTAATAATCAACCAAACATGAGCCTTCAGTTTATCCCAAATCCTAGACTACTTCTCTTTATATTAAAAAATAATATAAATCCATAGGCCAAATGATTGAAGCTACTGAACTATTTATCCTCCTGTTATAGTTAGCCTGAATGACACCTTGACTGAAACTTTTCATGTGGGGACATATAGATTCTAGATATTGTTGTTTATTTGCAAGACCCAATTCTGACAAGTCAATGGTACATAGGACTTTCTATGTAATAAATTATCAAAATGACATGTATATAGACTTAGGATTTTTAATTTCAATGTACTCAAACTTACCTCAATATTACCCTGGTAATTTTTCAAAGCTTAAATTATCATCCACTTAATCTAAGATGCAAGAAATGCCATGAAAACTCGTAACCTCTTAATCTATGATACAAGAATGGCCATGAAAAAACATTCTCAAGGCAAGCCAGGGACACTTTAGGTTTTTTAGGTTATCTTTTAGCATAAAGAATAAGATAAAACAATTGAATATAGAAATTCCTACTTTCTCCATTGATACTCAACCTTTTCAAAGCTTTTTTTTGGTCAGTTAATCTAAAATTGAGGAAGTGGCATTAAAATATAATTTTAGTGTTCTATTCACCATCAAAATATAAATTTTCAACTAGAGAAATAGTGGTCAGAATTCTAAATATCATATATGGACAATAGCAAATTAACAATATTTGTCAGTCACCTTGGTTTGTTGCTTAGAAGGAGAAAGTAAAGAAACAAGTTTATATTGTATCATGTATGGAGTGATCCCATTCTCAAAAACTTCCTGCACATAGTATTTTATATTTATATAAAATTTTGATTGGTCTCCAATCATGAAGAGCCAAGAGATGGGAAGAGAAGCCAAAAATATCATAAACTACAATGGTAAAGTACGATTGTCAACTTGGCCTAAATGAATATGGGTGAAGGCCTAACACTTCAAAAATTGTTCTGTATATTCTAAAGCCGCTAATAACCAAAATAAAAAAGATAACAAAGAGAATACTCGTGGTTTAAATGACAAAAAAATAACAAACAAAACATAATCAGAACCTCTGAACTGTTCCAATTTCCTCCTTTGATCTTCACATCCACCATGCCAAATGTAACTCTAGCATCTGATAAAAATTCCATCCTTATTCTTTGGCAGAGGTCTATCTCCCATTCTCATACTCTCATACTCTCATTTTAGCATTTGAATAAGCATGAATGTTATGTTTACACCAACTATAGCAAATGGGTATTCCCACACAGATCTATCACGTACTTGCTTTTGAAGCAGATGCTGAAATGATCTCTACAAAAAATGGTTGTAGAGAATGTCATGTCATGCTTGAGGATTTCAATGAAAATTTATTCTACCTTCATTGTTACATATAATATTCAATGTAGAAGAGACACTAATAGTTAAAGCTGAAAAGTGAAAACTATAAAGTGTGCAGTTAAACTTAGAATCATGAACCATTAAGTTAAAACTTGAAACCATAAACCACACACTTAAAACTCACAACCATTTAACTGTGTAGTTAAAATAAAAGACCATAATGAGAACTATAATTTTGGATGAGAACCAAAGTTTTAAGGCTAAACATATCAACAACAAGAGCCCTATATGCATGTGTATTCCATATCTTTATAAGTTTGAGACACATCACATTAACATATGCAGGATTCAATGTTCTCAAATCACTTTGAGAGAATCCAAAACCAAAACCTTTGAGGCAAGAACAAACAAATTGAAAGTTATAGCTCTCAAGTATTAGAAAAAACATACATATTTAATGTTGCACGAAGTTCTTAGAACATGGGGATGCAGGGAAACATTCTTGGAACATTTGAAACTCTTCAGAGAACTTAATAGTGGGAAGGTTCAGAGATAGGTAGGGGAAGAGACATGTATTAAACATTTAGAAAACAAGAATTTAATTATTTAATGATTAATCATTGTATTATCATTTATAATCATACAATTTGAACTTAGAAAATCCTAAATGCATCAAATCTTACTTCTAGCTTTACAATCTCTTTATTTGATATAAATTGATGAAATTCAAAATGGAAGAAAATAAAAAGAAAATGAGTCATCACATCACATTTGAGAATTGATAGTTATGATACTACATCAATTGAAGCGACAATTTAATTTCCCCTACACCTAAAGCATTGACATAATTGACAAGAATGTTTTCCAGTCCACTAACCTGTCTAAATTTGTGCACTGCATCTTGTCTTGGATTGCTAAAAATTAGGCATTGGTTTAGCAATTTATTGGGCTTCATTGGTTTTTCCAGTCCTTGTGCAGTTTATTATTTGTGCATGCAACATAAAGATTCCCAGTGAAGCTTGTCCTACCACTTTAATCCTTCCCTCAATGCAGTCGTCTCCATTGAGTAGTTCCTCCTCTGCAGTCCTCACAACATTGTCTATAAACACCCCTTCCTCAATTAGAATCTTTTATAATTAGCCTAAAAAAGAACATAATCACTATTAGTCAACAAGCAGCTAGTGCAAAATTACACAAATAGTCACAAATGAAAATGGACTTATCTGCATACATATAGTCTTTGAATGTGGCTCTCATTTTCCCATTCAAGAGCTTGCACTACAAGCCAAGAGCATTTAAAGTCTTCAATGTCCGTTCCTATCTACATGTACCAACTCCAAAAATAGAATAGTAAGTTTGTGATTAACATAGAAATTCTTAAAATGCATTTCATCACAACCAAAATTTGTTCAGATAGGTATTCTAGATTGTTGGCAATCAAATCAAGAGTCCACAAAGTGGCGAGCTGCAGCCTAAAAATAAGGTTTCGATGAGGCTTTTAGAGAATTTTTTAAAAATGAAAATTACAGCCAAGATCCTAATACTGAGCACATTTAATCAGTGAGACCCCAGAACACTAGGTCACACTCCCGCCGAACGGTACACCAAACACATGAACATCGGCCCATTGTTGGAACCACCACCCAAGTCCCAACGACATGCACAAACTCCACCAACGACATCCCCATCGGACCATCATGGCAACAAGAGACCTCATCTTGCCGATGGCCCAACGAAGCATATCGGGGAGAAAATTGATTATTGGCGAGAGTGAAGCATTAGTTCCGTTGATCATCCGATAACCCTTATTGCATTACAATTTACATATATAGCTGATCTTTAGGTGTGCATGGTTGACCTTCATGCCCGTGCTAGCTATATTGAGGACACCCTAAACATTATCACTAAGATTTAAGAGACTCATGTTGGATATAAAACCAAAATAGTTTATGAAACAATGTACAAAAATTATTGTCTTACATACAATTACACACATGAACAAAGAGTTGTCTACAATAATGGAGTGGGCATGTAGAAGATTATAATCCTAATGTGATCATATCTCTAATCCTTTCCAAGTAAAATTAAATTCCTATGGGGCCTCAAATAGGAATATGAAGGGATAAATTGTAAAGAGGTGATAAAAGATGCTAATAAGAAGATTTTTAGCAGTTATTCAAATACCCTGACACTAAATCTATAGTCAAAGTCATTGTGATCAAAGAGGCTCTACAGTATGATCCAAAAGATTTTGTTAACAATATCCTAGTGAAAGAGGATAGTAAGAATATTATAGATGTCCATGGACACTGGGAGATGACCAATTGAACCTAGCTATTTCTTAAGGAAATATACCATAAATTATAGCCTTTGGGTGACTTCCGTTAACTTTCTAGATGGGAAGATATTGATTACCCATCTTTTATTTTATTGAGCAAAGTGTACTCATTGTAGGTAGGGGATATGCTTGTCTAAGCAGATTGTGGTTCTATTTGAATTTTTGAATCATTACCCCTATTCACATCAAAGGCAATCTTGTATTGTGACCCCTGGGAAGATTTCAGCATGTAGGATAGCTAGATTAGTTAAGGCTAGGGTTAGTTGCACCATTGCATAGCAACCCTGTCCACTTGACACATCTGCACAATCACCTCTCTTGGGGTCACATGGTATGTAATGTCTGAATAGAATGAGGTGAGGGTGGCCATCTAGTTCACCCAATCCTACTTTGCTCACAAGTTGCATAATCTTTATCTCTATGATATTTAGAGCAGAAATTCTCAATTAACTACTGATGCTTCTTTTAGCTTTTTAGTTTTTAGCCTATCTTGTACTCTCCAATTTATACCTCTACTATTTATACCCGGCTTATGATAGATAACATGGAGAATCAATGCTTGTTGGAAATGGAAAATGAAATTGAGGTGGTAGAGAGTTATAGAATAATTAGTGACCACAATCTAAGAATCAAAAGTTTTATGAATTCAAAATCATTTCAACCTTTTAATCTCCAAAAACTAACAAGAAATGTAAAAACTGCAGTAAAGAGTAGTGGGGCATTGTAAAGCTTACCATGGTGATGGCAGTTTAACATAGCTACTTTCATCATATTTATATACTTCATATTTGTGGACAATGACTGTCATTATGATTTAGCTAGTTGTTTCCATTAAAGAGACAATTGGATTATGAAGCCTATTTTTTATATGGGGGGCATAGATATGTATGTGCCAAGGGGTTGGTTTAACTCATTAAGGCCAACTTGTGACTGCCATGTGCTAGCTGATCGCTTTTCACATGGAAAGCAGTAGATTTTGTATTTTCTATGCTTTAAAGTTATCTAATATTAATAGCATTGTCAAACAATATCTATAAAACATTTGCATCATGCTTTCCTTAATCCCACGCCAAATAGAGCATATGTACAATTCGCAATTGAATATAATTATGATGCTATTACACAATTCACATAAGAAAAACATCCATGGAAGGCCATATACAATCTATATACATATGTACCAATACCATAAAATGCTATCAGACCATTTGGAGAGCTTGGGTATTATTCAAGTTGTGAGTTAGCTAGTTGTTGTTAGCCCTAAATTGAGTCAGAATCTAAAATCTGTAGACATACATTCTCAAAAATATATTGAATTCTTTAGATATATATACTAAAGCTAACAGACCAACTTTCCTTGTTTACACCAAGAGAGGGTGATTCAAGTAGCATCTAGGTGCAGAAGCTTCTAACTAACATATTAGTTAACATTTGGCAATCTAAAGCATTCATTCTTTCCCTTGATCTCTTTGTATTGTCAAGGAGCAGAAGTCCTTGAGCCATCACATTGACATCATTAATTTCAGCACTAACAATAGCATTCCTACAACATCTATCCACTTAGCACCAATTTCCATTGTTCACCTCAGCACCAGCACCAGATAAGTGTGAAGCCAACTTTCATGATGCTAACTCAGCACCAATAGCCTGAACTAGGCACCAATGTCTTAGTAAATTTTGAAACATAAACTATTTCATCTTCCCCTGAGGCCTTTCGAGCTTTGATATTGCACTTATGCATTAAATATGTATTCTAATCAAGAGATTGAGTGTTCTAATTTTATGGATGATAAGTGGACATATGTTTCCATCTCTTCTTGGAGAGTTTCCATGTACAGAACTTTCAGACTAGTACAAGTTTAATTTCAAATCATAATACCAAAAAAAATCTATGTAAATGGCGGTTCCATCTTCTCTTTATGTTTCACTTCCCCCCGATATGATTTATTTCTAGATGCCTATTTACATACAAGAAGCCTAAATTTATAGGCTAGGACTCACAAAGACATTTAATGTTTCCAACTCTTGCCTAACAAATTCTATCTCTCCACCTTTATTTTTTGTAATTTCTAACTACCTTTTGAATAGTTCCAATGAGTCATTTACATTAGGATTGGATAGATGAAAAACTATAGCTAACTAGCTAACAATAGATTTCCTCATCATTTCCTCCCTGCTTATGAGGAAATTGTCTCTAATTAATAAATCAGACTTGGATAATCCTTTGGAAAAGATGTATCCGAGAACCACTTGGTCTATATTGATAAGAGTTCCAACCAATAAAGTATGTAATGCATTTTCTCTTGTAGTTGGTGCCAAACCAAACATCAAGAAAGGTAAATTTGGAAGTTGGGGTGAGCATTAGAAGTTTCTTCCTCCAAGTTAAGATAGCTCATACAGCTTGAGAATAACATTGTGGATTCCAAGCAGAGCTAAAAGATCAATTAAAAAGGTATTAGACGAATCTACTTAGAGAAAAAATGTAAAGTCTATATCCAACACACTTAAACTAGTGATATTGTTTGTTGGGAAAAAAAATTTCATCCAAGTGAAGCCAAACATGATCACTAAATTGTGAAGAATCAGATGTCATTATCAATCATGAAATCCCTGGAACTCAGACTGAGTTTGATGTAGAATGTCCTAATTTTTCCTGTGAATCTTATCCAAACTCTTCACAAACAAGGAAGCTTTATTTTGATCCTTCAGCTGGTGAGATGTATTTAGAATTGGAAGCACAAAGGAAATCTCATAAGCACCAAAGATTAGAGGTCACAACAAACTTCAAAAGGACAAGGCCCTATAGAAACATGGCTAGCCTAATCATAGATATGTTGAATGAGGTGAAAATAGATATCTCACTACCTACTCTTCTAGTGACAACGGAAAGAGCCTAGACTAAATTTTGATTGAAAATTTCAGTGTAGCCTTCAGTCGACAAATGAAATGAAGTAAAAAGTGTAGCTTAAAACATAAATGATTCCACAGTGATTCCTAAAATTGACTCAAGAAGCATCAGTCATGATCTAAAATGATGAAACTTCTCTTAACATACTTGAAGAACAAATCAATACCTTGTAGAGCATCAATAGTCTTGGAACACAACATAAAGCTAACAATTTGGAAAACTGACAAACCACAACCAAAGATGTAGCCATGAAGGTGCTAAGTGTTGGGTTGATCACTAACTTGTTTATGCAAAGCGGGTCAATAAAAGTACCATTGGAGGTGTCATGAAATATTATATGCCAAAATGTCCATCATGTGAGGAAGAATGAACTTTCTTGAGCAAAGATTAGCAAGAAGGGCCCATGGAAATGCAAAACTGAGATAACATATACAATAACCCACCCATAAATTATGGTCAAGGAAAGGTGTCTAGTTCACCACCAATGATTGTCACAAAGCTTCAAAAATTAAACTAAACTAAGTATCTATGAAGTAGAGACCTTTTTACTTATCATAGGCTACACATTATGTATCCAAAAGGATAAGCACCTGAGGAGGATGAATAAGAAGATCTACCACTTTTTTGGTGAAGCTGATCCTCTCCTTTATTACCAAACAAAATTGTTTAATGTAAGATACACACTTCAAATGTTGATGTTCTTCAATCTCCAACTAAGAGTTCAAGAACCAAAGTGGTTGGTGATCAACATACATAATTACCATCTTACCAAGAAGATAATAGTGCCATTACTTTAGCACTTGAACAAAGGCATAGAATTCCTTCTCATAGGTGCCATAATTGAGCTTCGTTTAAGAAAATGCTTCAGAATGATAAGACACTAGATATCCTTGTTTAAGTATCACACCTATGGTATATTGGAAAGATCTCTCAATTTTAAATGGTTATTAGAATTATGAGACAGAAAAAAACTACAACATAGCAAATAGCCTTTTCTAAACAATAACATGCTTCAGCATTCTAGGTGTTCCAATAAACATCCTTCTAACTAGTGAGCCAACGATGAGAATAGACTATGTGCAAGTAGTTATGAATTAACTTTCTATAGGAGTTCATAACCCCCCAAAAAATCTTCAGATCTCAAAATATTGGATGGAGTAGGCCACTCCTTGGCCGGGACCTTTACTTTATCTAGATCCCCACGTAGCCAATGCTCATTAATCAAGAATCCCAACTACTTAGCTAGTGATTCACCAAAGGAGGACTTCTTCATACTAGACTCACCATGATGTATCCAAAGAAGATCCAAAATTGCCTACAGATTAACTAAACACTTGTTCCAAGACTTGTTTTTGACAAAGAACACATCTAGATTGGCAAAAAAATACTTTCCAAATACTCAGTCTTTCTAAACCCTAAAAGCATAATAAAGTTAGGACTTCTCTATTGCCAAAACCCTAAAACCATAGTCACCGTGAATCAAAAGTTGAGGAATGGAGATTGGTCCCAGTGGCCATACCCACACCATCTCATGCTAATTGTATTTAATTCTAATATAATCATGCCCTTATTTATAAACTCCCATATCCTATTTCAACATGACATCCTCGTTTATGCCCCACATCTCCAAGCGACTGGGCCTTAAGAATTTTCAGTGCTGGGAAAATAAGGGTTTGAATTGTAACACTTTACCAGCCAACGTTTATAGGAGACTAGGTTATAAATATTGGATGAATCGATATTTGAATGAAAACACAACTTCTTTTTCCAGTTTACCTTAAACTGGATGGGTTCCCAATCACTTTCAAGGCACAATATATATTTAGGTGTCTGAAAAATATTAATGATTGATTTATTTTTCATTGAAAAAGTGGTAGTCAGTAGTAAGAGGCAGTTAGGCAATGAAAAAATTATAAGTTGGCCACAGATAGTGATAGGGAAATCGCAACAAATACAAATGTGGATCTTGTCTCCAGGGCACCTCCTGTGCTTGCGGCTGATTGTCTTGAAGAGTTTGACATTGGAGAGGGAGAAGATACCAAGGCCTTTGGCCACGAGCAGGTTCACCAGCACGAGGTGGTTGGGGCAGAGACAGTGACATTATCTATATAAGGGGCACTACTACCTTCTCCCTCCTCGTTCCACTTCCCCTGTTCAACTGTATCTCCCCTTCCTTCGCTCCACTTCCCCTGTTCAACCGTATTTGCAGTATCTTCACTTTGCTTGTCTTGTGCCTCTTCTTGTTTTTTTTTCTTCATGGTACAAGAGGTAAAAGGAAAATGCATCTCAAATGAGGGAGGGAAAATGAATGGGGAGAGGAAAATTAAAAAAATATTTTAGAAAAAGTATTTTTTTTATTGTCTTAATTTAAGACAATTAAAAAATTAGAAATATAATTTAAACATAAACTAGTAATCGCACCTTAGTG
>VDFB02315010.1:0-33327 GCA_007258455.2 Sequoia sempervirens | reverse complement strand
GTAGAAAATGTTAGGAAAGAGTTTGGCATGTTCATCTGGACGGAATCATAGTATTTGAGCTCTTCGAGACCAATATAGTGTAGATGCTCGTACATGGTGGTACCTCCATGGCCAAGATTATTTGTTCCTCCAACCTCTTGCGATCAAGATTCTATCACAAGTAAGTAATTTTATTTTTTATTATTTAACATTTGTATAGTAGACTTTAGTACTTACCATTCTTTTATTTATTTTGCATTTTGCATTTTTATGTTGTTTTGGTTTTCTCTCCAATTTCAATAGGTTGCAAGTTCTAAATTGGATGAATGGAATTGGAGTACATACTTTGTTATCCACTCAGTGAAGCGTAACTGGTTGGCTGCAAAAAAAGTAGAAGACTTGGTTTATGTCCATTCCAGCTTGCGTCTTCTTTCACATAAGCAAGATGAGTACAAGGAATGTTCAATCAATGTCATGTCCCTGAATTGGAGGTATATTAAATTAATTATTTATTAAGTTATTCCAATAAAATATAATATCAAAAGGAATGACTTATTATTTAATTAATTTAATATTAAGTGACTTAAAAATAAAATAATAAAATAATAAGTCACTTGAGGAATAAAATAATATTATATTCTAGAAGCTTCCTGAAGGTGATTGAGAATTCTATTTAAGAAGCTACTGGCTAAGCATTTGAGGATACTTGATTTGGAATTCATTACTCTTTACCTGCGTGGTAAGAAGCTGAAGCTGAATGCTAAGCTCACTCGAGGGTTTGAAGACTCTAGAGTGCCAGGTTCGGTTGTGAAAGATCAACCCTAATTGGAGTTGAGAAATCCATCCAGGGTTTCTACTTGTACTTCATTAGAGGATTTTACAGGTGCAATAGTTGTATTATTGCCCTTTTGACAGTTGATGTGATAGCTGGTTTATTATCGCATCATCTTTGTAGCAGCTGAGGTATTGTTGCAAATTTAATGGTCTTCGACCAAATTTGGGGATTATCGATTGTATTCAACTTATTTGAGGAGCTAAGTATTTGTTTGCAATAGCTGATGTATTATTGCAAATTTAATTAAGAGTTTCTGTTAATGCAATAACTGTTTTATTATTGGATTATTTTATGGTGCTGATATTTTATATCTTCAGAAATAAGTTTTCAGAAGTTTTTAATTATTTTAATATTGTGGGGCTATTCTGAATATTGGAGGAAATGTTATTTTGAATAATATATTTGAAAAGGAAAAAGTTATCCTTCAATAATATTTGGAGAAAACAAATACACTTCTCGAGAATATTACTTTGAGTGGATTTTGATATTGTATTGGCCTGATAGCATTTGAGAATCGTTGTATTAATATTGTGTAGAGGAAATCGTATTTCCTCAAGGCATCCAGGAAAGACAAGTATTGATGTTATGATGAAGCTCAGATTCGAATAGAGCCAAAAATCCTCTTAGCAAAGGAGCCGCCATATAATTGTGGGTAGTCAAATTCATTTACCTGCGGCGATTTCTTCAGACAAGGAAAGAATAAAATACGCTGGAAGAAAAGACAATTTCTGAAGAATTTGATATAAGACAAATACAAAAGGAAGAAAGAAGAGCCATTGTGGAGACCTGTCGGGGAGCTGCTTGGCTCTTTGAGTGAATAGCGACAAACTAAGAGACACCAAGAATTCGATTGATGGAATGTTGTGAACTGTTGTGAGAGCTTAGCTGGAATCATATAAGACAAGGCCAGAACACGCCAAGGGAATTGCTTACAAGACAAAAACAAAAACGCCTTTGACATTGAACCTTATGAAGGATGACTTATATTGTTGGAAAGATTCGATTTGAGAGTTTGGTGAACAATAAGAAATGATGTATTCTGCCAGTTGACTTACTATCGTGTATTTCAAGCTGCCGCACTCTATCCAGGTTCTTTAAATTCATTGTATCTGTAACTGCATTTGAAGTCTCAAAGTATTGCTCGTAGTTGCATATCTTATGTTGAATATTGTTGGACAATATAATAATTTGAGTTATTATTTCTTTAGAACAAACTGTTGTAGTTGTAATCAATTGGAGTTTCATTTATCAATACAATTTGAAGTTGAGCAATTTGCATATGAAGTGTTTGCTAAAATGTCACTTGCTGTAGCTACATGATTTGGTCATATGATTGCATTGGAAAGTCAGAAAATCATTGAATTGCATCTTCAATTTCATTTGATTTGATTTTTTCAAGTGCATGTTGTCATCATTTATATCGAAACACCAAAAGAAATAACAAACGGCAGTTGCACTGAAAGGAATTGACAAAATGTCCAAGGCTGAAAACTGAAAATTTACATCAGTTTAGCTAGGGACATTACAGTGGTATTAGAGTTAAAGTTCTTGCCGACCTGTTGGGTAATTGAACATTGTATCAGCCGAACAATTGCAGATCAGACAATTCAGTTGGACACCATGTTTTCAAATGAGGATATTGAACAGTTGAATGCCATGATGGAAGGGTTAAGACAAAGTCAGGAAAGGATGGATAAATTGGCTGCACAACCGGGATTCACACAGTATATGGCATCCATTTTTAAGGGGGCTACATTACGTGACAAAAAGGAGAAACTTGTTGTATCTACAGACGAAACGTCTAAGAGTCTCTATGATGAATTTTCAGCAGTTAGAGACCAGCCTACAGTTGATCCTATGGAGAGCAAAAATCAGATTTGCATGGAGGAAAGTTTCGGGCAAGAGGCCACCAAAGCTCGTCAGGAGGACAGCATGTCATCATTCGATGGTTTAGTTGAGAGGGATGATGAGTACATAGAGCAGCTTGAGCCCTCTTGTGTTGAGGCACTTGCTAAGGGCATTGATGATGATTTTACAGATGGAATTAGTGCTATCCTAATTCCAGATTAGAATGAGAGCATATAGGACTTTGCGGAAAAAGAATATCAGGTGCAATTAGAAACTTCTTCATGGGAAGAAGAAGCTACTCATACACCCCATAGTCCGCATAGTTGGGGAAACCAATTGAAGGTGAACGAGGATGGGATCGTGGGAGCCTTATCTCATCATGACAAACTAGATAAGCTGATTGAAAATTACCTTTGGACGGTCCAGTTGGAGAGAAGACAAAAGGGAAATGAAACAGAGTCTTCTCATGATAGCTTGATGGAAGTCAAAGAAGGTATGGAAGCATTGAAGACAAATTATTTGCACCTTCTTTCGGATCGTGATCACCTTCTCAACCTTGTTGAGGTCTATTCGGATGCGTTGAGACGGAAGGAGGATGAAGTAGATAAGCTTACTCATGAGCTTATGGTTACCAGTGATTCCTTGAGGAGTACTCAACTAGCTCTTTAGGATTCCAAGAGTCATGTTGATGAGCTCTGCTTAGAGTCGAGTTCGGCTCGAGATTCATTATGTATAGCAGAGACTCAGTCATCTATGGCAGCCAGGACACATGTTGAGGATAGCAGTATGGGATCTCCTAGTATTCACACTCATGATACAAATACATTAGTCTTGGCTACAAGCTCGGGCGTTAGTGGGGATTTGAGCACTAGGCTCTACGTCGACAGTTTTGAGATTGACATTGGTTAGTCTCTCTAGAAGGAGATGGTTTCACCTAGGTCTTGCATGCTGGATTTTGATATGGTTCCAATCTCTTTTCAGGAGATTGATAGCACTCATGATGATATTCTTTCTACTCCTGATAGTGGGTCAGGACACTTGCAGTTGCTATATGATAGAGGTCTTGTTGACAGGGCTGCGTGGTGTTGTGATGACATTGCTACAAGATCAACTCATCCAGTTTTGAGTTGTGAGTCTTCTTCTGATGATGGCAGTATTGGATGGGATTCACCTGATTGCTTTGGTATTCCATTGGCACAGTCAGCGGAGTTTCACCTCGATTGCATCTTGAGGTGTGCTCATCAACTTGTTTTCAGCCCACATGTACAGGATTTGATGATGTCATTGATGACATAGAGAGATGGGTTGAATTGGGAGTGTTCTGGTTCACTCTGGTATGATACATTTCCGTCTTCAGGTGACGAGTCCGAGTTTGGCAAGTCTTCTACTTTGTTCTCTCCCGTTGAATGTTTCTTGATTCAGGACTTAGAGACTTGCTACATTTTGGAGTTAGGGGGTATCAGAGTGGCACAACGGAAAGTGCTAGGTGTTGGCTTTCCAATAGTAGGGATGCATGAGGCTCATCACCACAGTTTTGGTCAGCAGTTGGTAGGGATCCCTGTGCACAATTTATATAGAGATGATTTTCAGATTTGGGATCCAAGAGTTTACTGTTTGGGTAGTTGGCTTCACAGAGTGATAGGGCTTGACAGTGACAGGAGCTTCAGTTGTATACAAGAGTTGTTGGTTGGAGTTCTTTTTAGGATCATATTTTCAGATTTGGGATCTAGGAGTTTACTGTTTGGGTAGTTGGCTTCACAGAGTGACAGGAGCTTCAACTGTATATAGGAGTTGTTGGTTGGAGTTCTTTTCAGGATCATTTGGGATCCAGGTGGTTGGTGGATAGGCACAAATGAGTTGACATTCGGGGATCAGATGATGTGGCAATTGAGTTGGATTGGCAGTTGCGGATTGCTTGAGGGTAAACAATCTTTGGGAAGGGAGAATTGTCGTGTCCTCGAATTGGAGGTATATTAAATTAATTATTTATTAAGTTATTCCAATAAAATATAATACCAAAAGGAATGACTTATTATTTAATTAATTTAATATTAAGTGACTTAAGTGACTTGAAAATAAAATAATAAAATAATAAAAGTCACTTGAGGAATAAAATAATATTATATTCTAGAAGCTTCCTGGAGGTGATTGAGAATTCTATTTAAGAAGCTATTGGCTAAGCATTTGAGGATACTTGATTTGGAATTCATTACTCTTTACCTGCATGGTAAGAAGCTGAAGTTGAATGCTTAGCTCGCTTGAGGGTTTGAAGACTCTAGAGTGCCAGGTTTGGTTGTGAAAGATCAACCCTAGTTGGAGTTGAGAAATCCATCCAGGGTTTCTACCTTGTACTTCATTGGAGGATTTTACAGGTGCAATAGCTGTTGTATTATTGCCTTTTTGACAGTTGATGTGATAGCTAGTTTATTATTGCATCATCTTTGCAGCAGCTAAGGTATTGTTGCAAATTTAATGGTCTTCGATCAAATTTGGAGATTATCGATTGTATTCAGCATATTTGAGGAGCTAAGTATTTGTTTGCAATAGCTGATGTATTATTGCAAATTTAATTAAGAGTTTTTGTTAATGCAATAGCTGTTTTATTATTGCATTATTTTATGGTGCTGATATTTTATATCTTCAGAAATAAGTTTTTAGAAGTTTTTAATTATTTTAATATTGTGGGGCTATTCTGAATATTGGAGGAAATGTTATTTTTGAATAATATATTTGAAAAGGAAAAAGTTATCCTTCAATAGTATTTGGAGAAAAAAAATACACTTCTCGGGAATATTACTTTGAGCGATTAAGTGGATTTTGATATTGTATTGGCCTAATAGCATTTGAGAATCGGTGATTTAATATTGTGCAGAGGAAATCGTATTTCCTCAAGGCATCCAGGAAAGACAAGTGTCGATGTTATGAAGAAGCTCAGATTTGAATAGAGCCAAAAATCGTCTTAGCAAAGGAGTTGCTGAATAATCGTGGGTAGTCAAATTCATTTACTTGGGGCGATTTCTTCAGACAAGGAAAGAATAAAATACGTTGGAAGAAAAGATAATTTATGAAGAGTTTGATATAAGACAAATACAAAAAGACAAAAGAAGAGCCGTTGTGGAGACCTGTTGGGAGCTGCTTGGCTCTTTGGGTGAATAGCGACAAACTAAGAGAGACCAAGAATTCGATTGATGGAATGTTGCAAACTGCTGTGAGAGCATAGCTAGAATAAGATAAGACAAGGCCAAAACACGCCAAGGGAATTGCTTACTAGACAAGAGCAAAAACGCCTTTGACATTGAACCTTATGAAGGACGACTTATATTGCTGGAAAGATTTGATTCAAGAGTTTGGTGAACAATAAGAAATGATGTATTCTGCCAGGTGACTTGCTTTCGTGTATTTCAAGCTGCCGCACTCTATCCAGGTTCTTTAAATTCATTGTATTTGTAGCTGCATTTGATGTCTCAGAGTATTTATCGTAGTTGCATATCTTATGTTGAATATTGTTGGACAATATAATAACCTGAGTTATTATTTCTTTAGAACAAACTGCTGTAGTTGTAATCAGTTGGAGTTTCATTTATCAATACAATTTGAAGTTGAGCAGTTTGCATATGAAGTGTTTGCTAAAATGTCACTTGCTGTAGCTACATGATTCGGTCATATGATTGCATTGGAAAGTCAGAAAATCATTGAATTGCATCTTCAATTTCATTTCATTTGAGTATTTCAAGTGCATGTTGTCATCATTTATATCAAAACACCAAAAGAAATAACAAACAGCAGTTGCACTGAAAGTATTTGACGAAATGTCCAAGGCTGAAAACTGAAAATTTACATTAGTTTAGCTAGGGACATTACAATAAAGCATTGGGAAGCCCCTGAGTGTGCTAACTTGGATGCATCTATTGCAGAGCTTGCTAGAGTCATTATAGATGATGATGATGAGACTTTTACACATGATGCACCTAGTACAAGTGGCAATGCATTTACTTGTGGTTCAAATGATGTTGAATCAAGCGATGACCTTGATCTAGATTCTTTTGATGATTGATGAAGATTGAAGACTTGTCTTAGACAATTATAGAAATTTTTGATTGTATCTATTTCAATTCTGTAATTGAAATGATCTTCATTTGAATCGTGACTCTAGACATATATGATATATGACATAATATTGAAATTTTGAACTATCAATTGGCATTTATCTTTATCAGTACCATTGATCAATGATTCAATGATGGTTGATGATTGATGAAGTGTACTGTATCATACTATCAAATGTATTTACAATTTTGTATATTTTTATTTTTTTTGCATATATTATACAACTGTACCCAAGGAAAAAAATTGCCGTACTAGTGTACTCGTACCCATACCCGACCTTGTACCAAAACTGTCAACTTAGGTTTCAAAATATAGCATAGGAAAACGTAGTATATAAGGAGATATTTAGACTCAAGAATGTGACACAATACACAATCAACAGTTTGAGAAGTATTGTTAGTCCAAATCACACTGAAAGGAATAGGTCATCTGTCAATCAGCTTGGTAAATATATCCAAGCATCTACCAAGTTTAGTTGACTGAAATAAAAGTCAAACTCCACTGCAACTGCTAAATTTACCTATATTGGAGAGATCGGCAAGTGTGAAAAGCATTCACAGATTGGATTGAGGATTTGTCTATAAGTGGTTTGGAGGCATTTGATGAGGCAATCAAAATTATGAATAAACTGATTGGAGAACATGAAAACCTGTTTTGTATTTTAAGAGTAAGTTTGAAAAGGAATGTACAACATGGAGGAATTGGCTTTTAGATTTTAAGGAGACATCAAATGTCTTGGTGGATGTATTGATCTTGGCCAAAGTATTTGAAGATCCAAGTGATGATTCATCATGAGAGTGAGCACAAGCTCTTATATTCAGAATTAAGTTATTCAAGACTGGCATAAATAAACTCCAAAAAGTTGAAGTTGAGAATATGGAAGTTATGATCCATCTCAAAGAGTTTATTGAGATAAACCTTGTATTTGCATGATATTTCTTTGTTATGCAATTATGAAAATTTGAATGTTTTGAACTGTCCAAGTTTATATTCAAATCTTTTTCATTTGAAAGCAAATGTGAACTTTACTTTTATCTTGATGAACACCGATCTTTCTTTCTTTGAACTGAATAAGGTTATTTATCACTGTGAAATCTTGAGGAATTGTGTAAAGTTGTTAATGTTGTACATGCCTTTTCTTTTCTCTGTAAATATTGAATAGTCTGGGAACCTCCCCTTGGAATAGAGGGAAGTTTTTATCCCATATGCTGTCTGTGTGACAATTCTATTTTCTAAGATGCACTACGTGTTCAACTCCCAAAAAAGGAACACACACGGGCAAGCTTGCCAGGGTTAGAACATGGATTGTAGACACACAATTGATGTTTTTAGACTTTCCTGAAAAAATGCCTAAGAAATAGTTCCAAAGCCAGCCCATTTATATGTGGGTATTCTTGAAATCAGGTCTCAAGGAAAACATGCTCTTGAAAAGATGCTGCTTTGAGAGTGTCTAGAGTTTCATCAGTGTCACTTTGAGAACATTATGATAAGGATAATCTTTAGAATGTTCAACAAGAGCTTCTGATTGAGGGCTTTCAAGTTATCATAGGAAGTTGAAATAACTGTTTTACTGGTATGAAATAAGAATGTATGGTAAGAAGTTCAAGAAAATCCCTGTTGTTGAGATGCTGTTAATTGGAAATTGTATAGCTGTCATGTTCTTTTCAAATTTGTAGTTGTTATGAATGAATTTATGTAGGAATCATCTCTTGAAAAACCATGCTGTTATGAGTCATGTCACTTTGATAGTGTTCGAAGTTTCATTAATGTCAATTCTGAGATTGTGTTGCCAAAGATAATCTTTGGAACGTTACAAGATATCATAGTAAGTTGAAATAACCGCTTTGCTGGTATGAAACAATTTTGTTCAAGAGTATCCTTATTATTGAGATGCTATTTGCTGAAACATATGTAACTGTTGTTTTTTCCTGGAATAAAGTTATTGTTTATTTGAATGCCAAAATTGCTGTGATTGACAATAACAAATTCCCTAGAAATTTATTAACAAGTTAATCATTATATACATGCTGGTGGAGACAAAATTTTTGTAGCTTGTAATTGAATATGGAATCCTACTGCCAAATATTATTTAAAGTGTTTCTGCGTGACAGGGTGCCAAACTGGTTTGGTTTCTACAAATACTTTTTGTCCAAACCAGGGGGTTACAATCCTACAATTTTAATGTTCACTTTCATAACCAGGGGGTTACAAGCTTACAATCCTAATGCTCATTTTTATATCAGGATTTGTTCAAAAAGATGCACTTGTGTTTTATCGTAATTTCTGTCTTGATCTGAAATTAACTGAATTAATTGAACATGTCAAATTTTAGCTTTAGAGAGAAATAAAATTAGGAACTTATTGTTTCATAACTAATATATTAATTTATGCTTTTTTGTAGATGATGGCAGAATTATTTCTTCATCTAGCAGGCAGTGCTATTGCTCTTTCGGCCATGGTACAAACACTTGCAGAATTTGCATCTGCAGAAGGTGGATAAATAATTTTTGACCATTGATATAACTATACTGATTCAGGGGTTGCATTTCTAATGTGATTGAGGTGGAATATTTCTGTAGCATGTTACTGTGCTTATGTCTTATCTTTCTCTCCATATCTGTTTATTGCTAGCTTCAAAATTTACCCCACATTTGAAGGATGTTCTTTCACGAGTTTTGCCTGTTCTTGGAAATATAAAGGATGCTCAGCGCCCCATTTTTGCAAATGGTAAGAATTGTATCTTATACTTTTAATTTCTAAGATTGTGGACAGAGAGATTTTAGTTATGTCATTCTGTGACAAAGTGTATATCTTGCATGCAGTTCACATATCATTATTTCAGTTCAACCTTTAAATGAGCAGCAAAATTTTATTCATATTTAATGGTTTGTTGTTAATTAGAACATTTAATGTTTTTTTATTATGTTCCTCAGCAATCAAATGCTGGTGTCAGGCGGCTTGGCAATACCGTTTAGATGTTCCTTCAGCTCCTGAATTTGACCAAGATGTTCTGTATGTCCAATTTTCAAATTAATGGTTATTGTTACTTCTTTTCTTAGGACCTTTAGCAGTTCTGTGACTAGTTTGCTTATCTTATGAATTTATTTCTGATTTCAACAGGGCTTTTCTACATTCTGCATTCGATTTGTTACTAAGGGTTTGGGCCACTTCTCGTGAGGTTAAGGTTAGGCTTTCCATTTTATTCTCTACCACCTTTATCAATTTGCTTTCCTATTAAACTATGTCCCCAAGCACCAAGCCATTTATTTAAATAATATTTATAGCACTTTGTGCATGCCTGGGATGCTTCTAACATGTATCACCACTACCAGTATTAATTTCTCCTTTTCTAGCTTACTAATCACTTATAGTTTTTCTTTTACCTAAAATTTTATCTTATCCTGTTATCATGTTATAATTGCTGTATAATTTTTTTCTAAGTTCTATACCTTTTTTTGGTTTGACTTTGGAAATAAAGAAATCAATGAGAAATCTGCACTTAAATGAAGAGGTTCTTTATTTCTCAGAGCTTCACAAACACTGTATACTCTCTAACAGTAACAATGGCTTGCAAATAAATTAAAAAAAATGTGCTGTGTAGGCTCACAATTGATGCATACTTCCTTTGAACAGAACTTGAACACCAAAACCACCTTGGTCTGATACCATATGAATGAAACGAAATCTGTGCAAATCATAGTTGAAAAACGCGGACTCAGCAACAACCCAGTAGACTCCAAATTTTTCAACAACTCAGACTTAGCAAAAACTGGGCGAATTTTCCAAACATTAAAAAATGCGTAAATTTGTAAAAACATTCTTCAAAAATGCCTAATCTTGTCCCAAAACACCTGCAAACAGTTTTGAAATGCTTCAACAACACTGCTAAAAGAATTCCAAATGATGCAAAATGAACTTTTTTTTTTTTTCTCGCAGAATGGACTTACATAGGTGTGGCTGAGTGTTTGACTGATTTTTGCAAGTTATGGGCAAGTTTTGGATCAAATCTTGTCAATAATTTGCTGCAGAGTTATTTGGTGAGTAACTAGCATGTTTTGCGAGTTATTGGTGTTTTTTACATTTATAGCACAAATAAACAAGAGAACAAAATATAGAAAAGAAACAATAAATTGGATGAACTCTATTACGTGCATCAAGAAGAATATAGTTCATGTATAAATAGATGAAATCTCTATGCTGAACTCCAACCATACTATGCAACAACTTATCTCAAGTAAGATATGATAAGATTATAACTCATGCACGTGACAATAAGATAAGATAAAATAACTTTATAACATTTATGTTATATAAAATAAATTTCTTGATAAAAATATAATCACTGAACAACATTTAATGCATAACCCAACTATGGAATGTAACTGTTACTGAATGGCAAAGTCGGTGCTGAAATGGTGACTTACTAAAAATAGCCATAACTAACAAAGTGCTCGAAAACTCCCCAAAGAGTGTCATCGCGAAGCTTCCAATGGTCTGAGCTCAAAGAAACACCTGGAAAGGCCTCATAGGATGAACTATAGGTCTCCAAAATCTGAGGAATTCCCTAATCCCACCACATTAGCCTACGGGAACCCTCGAAGATTAGGCTAATGGTCACCAATTGTCAAAAGCTTAGGAAGGGGACATTACAAGTAATATAGCAATTTGTTTAATAATTTTATTGCATCTCTCTTGTGGAAGGTATTTGGTCTAGTTGGTTAGATTCTTGTTCTTGTGAGTTCTTCCATTTCTCCAACAATGTCTAGGAGGGTAAAGAAGCTTGTAGCTGTACATAGTTCCTTGCATTTCATTGACCATAAAATACTTATGTACAAGGAGAGTCTAGCAACATGATGGGATGTAGAGCTAGAGGATTAAAAACAGCTTGACGAAGATGTTGCACATACAGGGTTGGTTGATATTGCTTTGGAGGAACTTGAGCTTGAGGAGTCTAGCAGTTCGAGTGAGGAGTTTGGTGTGGACTTTGTGGATGAGTGATGATTTCAAGCATTGGAGCATTGGCCAATTGTATTTTTGAATGTAATCATAATTTTGAATATAATATATTCAAAATTTTCATTGTTCATCCAATGCAATTTCACATATGTTTGAGTATTTCAAAGTTTCATATTTATTCTTTGTATATATTTTTTTAACTGTTTTCTTAAGTACTATATACACTTGTGCCACCATCTTGCCGCCTTCCATTCATCATCCCCAAATCTAGACCCTTGTTCCCCTCATCCTCAAAACTCACTGTCCTGCCGTCTCAAGACATTGCAGAAAATAGCAAATAAATAAGAATTATCTTTTCATACATGACACTAAAAGAGTGTTGCACACTTGTTGGCGTAGGACGCATAGACAATACAAATGCTCTAAGCACAAATTGGTATTATTTCTCATATACGATGTTTTTTTTGCTTTGCACTATGAGCCATGACAAAGTACTATCTAGGATTATAGTCTAGATTGGCCAGCTAGATAAATTGTAGTTTGGCATACCTAGTCTACCATAGGTGCATGACACACCCGATCACTTTGAGTTTTGTGTATTTGACCTATGTTATTGGGTTTGCTAGGAATCCTAAACAAACTGATATTGAGCTTGGCTAGGTTTTAATCCCAATCAAGGTCCGGTCTGGGTTAGGTAACAGTTTGGCTAAGCCATTGGGCTTGGGTACATTTCAGATGTACCAGAGTGAAATGGCCAGGGTCAGGCTGCTCCTTGGGTGAACCTGCATGGTTTCAAAAGAAAGTGCATTTTTAAAAAAAAAAAAAAAGGAAGCCCCCCCAAACTAACCAGCCCTAACTAACCCTAGTCAACCC
The DNA here is from genome assembly GCA_007258455.2 of Sequoia sempervirens. Lineage (NCBI taxonomy): Eukaryota > Viridiplantae > Streptophyta > Pinopsida > Cupressales > Cupressaceae > Sequoia > Sequoia sempervirens. Next base: position 20,729 of record VDFB02315010.1, on the reverse strand, counting down.
TAAAAGTGCATTTTTTGAAGGATTTGGAGCTTCAAAAGTGGAAAAACTATGAAAAATCTCATGCTTGGCAGGTCCCTGTAGCCTTGAAGGCCATCCCCAAACCCTTCCTGTAATTTTAAAAAGTAAACAATAAGAATTATTTTGTGCTGTGCTGGGTGGAAAAGTTACATGTTTTCCCAAGTTTCTCCGACTAAATCCTAAGTGATTGAATTCCATTTATACTATTGGTTTGCTGAGTTTTCCCCATTCCAAGTAATGCTACCATGAAATAAACCATTTTGATTTATCTTTAACATTTATGATTTGACAATTGACATTGAATTATGAAGAATCAGCTACATTTTCTGTTCTGTGTTTAATTTTGTATATTATGTGCAAATTATGGTTACTTATAATATTATATATATTTGTATATTAATATACTACATATTGCATGGCCAAAGCCAGCCGTGCTGAACCTGGAAAAAAAAGAATTGGCAAACTCCTAACCCAAACTCAAACCTTATCCTGCAATATAGCTTTTGACTGGTCTTTATCCCTCGAAAGATATCCGTGCTTCTTGTATTGACCACCCTGCTGATATCTGAAGTACTTGGACTTCACCTTGGTGTATTTTTGTGCATTTGCAAGATTTTGATCACTCGTACTGGGAGCTTCTAAGTTCTTTCATCATCCTCTATGTAACTATAAGGGCTGCTTGTGTACTTCTGCTGCCCTTGTAGTAATGTTGGGTTGTCCCTTATTTCTTCCTGAAGAAGCAAGCAGTGAGCAGCATTTGCTGGTGGTGGTTGGATCCTTAAGTCTGAGCCTTGAGCTGAGGTGTTCTGGATGCATCATCAGCTCCTCTAATAGACATGTCCTTTTGTGCAATCATCAAAGAGCTTCAAGGAATTGCAAATATCTACATCTATTATGGGCATATTATTTTCATTGGAAAACTGGATAAATGTGGTTTTCCTTTATCTTCTGTTATGACTGGTTTGGATTTCGGCTTGGTCATGTTTACTTCTCTAATGTCTTCGAAGTTTGAATATCCAAAGTTGGCAATATGAATTGGAAATGAAAATGATGGTTTATGTTTCTTCACTTTCTTGACACTCGCACAATTATTAATGTCAAAATATGTTACACTCAGAGTTGTACACCTACAAGGCTACTTCACAAATTTCTTCTCCATCATTGCACGAACATGCAGACTCAATAAGGATTTCTTATTTTCAATGTAGTGGCACTTCTTTTGAGAATGCAATTGGAAATAGGCGTTTTTCCTTGGAATCTTTGCTGGTCCTAAAATGTGATTTCTTTGATTCCTAGGTCCGCTGGTCCAATTCAAGATTATTATTTGGTTGAGAATTCTTCTGAATTGAATTTGTTTGCTGCTCATCCTGTCTAAATCCTTTTGTCAACCAATTACTTTGCCAAGTCTTAGTTTGACATTCTTACTCTTCTTTGCATTATTGCCACTCCATCTAATAGTTATCTTGTACTCTAGACTTTTGGGATCGCTCTTGGCATTTGCTTGAACAATTATGATAGAATATCTTCTCTTGGCACTCATCTTGAGTTTTGTAAGTTGAACATTGTTCAGTCTTCACCTTTGTTGTTTGCTTACAAAATCTTCCTTATGGCTATTTCAACTTTCGCCTGCTGTATAATTTTTTTTGGCACTATGCAATCAATTTTTTAGATTTATGGGCTCATGGTATGCTGGTTGGAAATAAATCACTTTTTTATTGAGTGTTAGGTTTGACAAATAGTGCTCTTCTTTGAAATAAATTCTTAGTTTGACTGTTTGACATTCTTTCATTTACCATTTAACAATTTGGTACAAGGTGCCCTAATGATGGCACGACATGTTGGGTTTCCTTCTTAGCATTTCCTTGTACTTGGACCATGAGTAGCAGTCGCAAACTTTTGTTTGCCTTGATCAATTAACACTTATATCCATCCTCCATGCATGCAGTGGAGACAGGGTCATTTTGGACTTTGTATAGTTTTAACTTAGAATTGTTAACTGCTTTTCTAGCTATCTCACTACTAAGGTTCTCAAGAACAACCACTGCATGTCCCATACCTTGAGTGTATAGAATGAACCTAAGCACATTATTTTGTGTTATAGCCCGCCATAGACATTGCAACCCTTGCCACACAAAGCGCAGCTTTAATAACAATTAAACCAAGTGATAGAATAAATACATTAGCAAAGGGGCTGACCAAGGCTTTATTAGTGATTTGATATTAGAAGTCGACCAAGGTTTAAAGACAGCAAAAGGGAATCGATGAATATTAATTAGAGGGGCATGACATGGTTGGCCACTCCAAGGTAAATAAAATAATAATTAAAGTATGTTTACAAACAGTGCTTCATTGAGGTATGACTCTTTGCAGAAATGATGTGATGAAGAGTTATGACTCCCTCTAATTTAAAGATATAAAAAGGAGAACAATTCATTTGTGAAAGGCATCAATTGGAAAAAGGAAATTGATTGGGATCAAGTCAGTAGATTGGAAAAAGAGAAATAAGAATTGGAAACCTATTGGAATGAATATTATTTACTAGCAATATATATATATATTATTTATTATATGATCATGCAATAATGATGCTTGCAGCAATTATTGATCCTTTTAAGTAATCACGATTCTTCCTTTATTATGAATATGGGATAATAGATTCGTATAATAACCTATTTTGAATTTAGAGAAATGGATTGCAAAACAGGAAGCCCGATCAACCTTTCGAGTTCATGAGAGGTGAAGGCCTGGCATACCCACCATCAAGCATGCCACCCATAGGGGGTTAAGCCTTGTGGGCTGGGAGGCATATGTGTGCTCCCAGGCTTGGTGGAAGGGAGGTAGTCTTCATGCTCTTATCAATCACACCACCCATAGGGGGTTAGGCCTCATTGGCTGCGAGGCTTATTAGTGCTCCTGGGCTTGATCAAGGAGGACGACCAACCTCCAAGGTGGACTGAGCGATGGAAGGGCGGCCCACCTTCCATGCTCTCGCAATACAAGGGCGACCAACCTTGAGACTGTGGTTTGCAAGCATTTCAATGAATTCCTAATAAGATTATTATGGGAATCCTCATTGGGATGGCTATTGTCTTAATTAGATTTTGATATGGACTAATGTATGTGGATATAATGATGTTTAATAATGATTAGAAATATATATATGATCGTGGCTTATGAATTAATGTCAATTTCTAGTGACTAACATTGTTGCAGGACCTAAACCAGGATTTATATCTTATAAAGGGCATTTCAATTGGTAAATTTATGATCTCAAATGTATTACATTTCTTATTTTGATTAAAATTGTGGTTGTAGGGCAAAATCTAGGAATATACCAAATAAGGGACGTTACATTTTGAATTTTCTAGGTTCTCTTTCCTTACATTAGGACCATAGACCCCGTGTTTAAATTCATTTTTGCAAATTTTTATTGTGACAATACTTCTTTGCTTCCAAGTAACTTCAGTGGCCCACTTCTAATAACATTGAGACTTGACTTTATTATTATTGTATACATGATATTACTGCTTTTATTTACAACAAAACACAGCTAACATTTGTTATTGCCCTTAGGACATCTCTTTCTATAATATCCTTATTTATTTCCATGCTAAGTTTTGTTAATGCCTGCTCTCTGGTATATTGCAACAGAGATTTAACAGGTATTCATGTATGAAGTCTGATGCAGTTTACTAGAGCCATATTGTGTGACTTGTCTAACAGGTGCGCTTAACAACAATTGAAGCATTGGGAAATATGGTGGGTCTTATTAATAGGGCACAGTTAAAAGCAGCATTACCGAGATTTCTGCCGGCAATATTAGGATTGTAAGAATTTTTCTGGTTGAAAGATAATGACGAATCTGGTCATTTTATTAGTTAATTAAGACATTTTTCTTGTTATTTGAAATTATGAGGGGAAACTGTTTGTTTTAATCTACATGAAGGAAAACAATTTTTGGTTTGTTTTCTATTGGGATGAACAGAAATTTATGTGTTACAGTAATTCATATATTATTCTGCTTTAGTTTTACAAAGTTCCTTCTGGTTTTCATGTTTAAATATAATGTTTTTGACAGTTTTCAAGATTTTAATCTGATTATGCTGGCACTAGTTTACGATTTTTATTTGTTTCATTACTAGGTATAAGAGAGTGGAGAATGCATTTGTAGTTACCTGCAGCCTACATAGTCTTCTTGATGCCAGTCTTATGTCTGATAGTGGGCCACCACTGCTGGATTTTGAGGTAACCCTGTGTCTCTTCAACATGGTGGTATCTGTATATTAATTTTGCTTCCTACATTTGGAACACTTCTTGTTTGTGATCTTCAGTACAGATCTGAACTAATTGTTCATTTAGAATTTTTCCAATTCTTTCTGCTGCTTTTATTCATGGTTTACTTAAGTTAGTTTTTCCCAGCTTTAATCCAAGTTTGCTTTTCTTCAAATTTAATTTTAAATTATTTTATAGAAATTTATATCAGCAGATCAACATTTTTCAAAGTGTAGATCCATAAGAAGTATGATAATCCATTCAAACCATGAACCCTTACCTCTTTTGTTAGCATTTCAGAGTAACTGATCTTTTAGATAATTTTAGTTTGAAAGCAAACAAGTCATATTCATTTTTTGTTGGCATTTGTTTTTTTACATTTAATTGCATATTGGTCAATTTTCTGATTGGAGACTTGCTATTTATGAGCTCATAAAAATACTACTTTGCTATTAATAATTGATATGATGTACCATACCAAGTACTATTTATATTGGTGTGCATGTTATACTTGTTAGTTGCTATATGATATATTTTGTCCTATCTGTAGGAATAGTTTCTATATTGCATTTATTTAAGTTTTTAATTTGATGAACAGATGCCAATTGTTGTCTCTGTTGTAATGTAACATTATCTTTCTTTCTTCTGGATTGATCTATTACTTTACTTATAAATATGGTGTCCCTTGGGTAACAAAGAGTTTTTTTTTTGCATTATGGACTCACCACAATTACCTTGCAAGCAGCCCCATTAGTAATTACAAGCTCATAAAAAACAAACCAAAACATACAAATATCTACAATGCATATGCATGACTTATTTCGAAGGAATAGAAATAGTGACTAAATCCATCACAGTTGTCAATGGAGGCCACATCTGGAAAACACATTTCTATCATATGGCCCTTCCATGGTAACTGCAGCACATTGTTCTTTCACTAAAATCGGCACTAGTTCAACGTCTTAATCCATTGGGTCTCTTTCAACGTGTTTGTAAATTTAACAATTGTATGTGACTCTTGCCAACTTTTACAGCATGCACCATGGGTCTCTTTTATCAAGGACTTTCTTAGCATTAAAATTTTCCCAAGACTCATTTGACATTCAATCACATAACTATTGAGTAAAGAATAATATAAACCATTGCAAGATCCTGCTTTCATTTTCATAATTTATCAACACTAGGGACTTCTTGTTAGAACAATTGATCCTTGTGCCAAAGTATGCATTGACCTGATGTAATTTTAAACATGGAAAATCATGTACAAATCTATCCTAATTGCATCATTTCATCATTACATTCAAATTTATGAATCAGAGTACCATCTGGGAACCTAGTTGCAAGTATCTTATGAAAGCCACTTACAATGATGGGTTGATCAACTTAAAACCTCTTGCTAAACTGTTGAGTTTGTAAATCCTATCATGCATTGTCATGGTTGCGTAAGAAAAAGTAGCAACTGTGTTAGGAACTCTTTCACTATGCAGCAACTGTGATTCATTAAATGCTGAATATTGGGAAAATCTACTAACTAAAATAAAGCAGCTCTTTGGTTGTGGATATGCTACAATACCAATAAAAATAAATTGGGTATATTCCTTCAAAATGTTGATTCTCAGTAGAAATTGTACATCAGCTCCCATGAAGATTGCAATCACTGGTGATGAATGTAACTGTTAAATATTTGTCTTTCATTTCTTGCTTTACTCATGACACATCATCCTTATTATTTCCTTCTTTCTTTAGATAATTATCCTCTGTGTATTTTCACACATTCAATTGTATGAGGAAATAGAAAAACCAAAAGCAATTACTTCATCTCTTTCCAAATGGATTCTAGTTCCTTGCAACCCATAAGATGCCTTGAGATATCGCCATGTGTACTTAGAGACTCTACAGATGTTGAGGGTTCGAGACATATAAGATACAGGTCAATCTTTTCTCTCATTGGCATAGTGGTGAGGTCTTCTGAACCCAACATTTTAATGAAGTGATGCAAAAGAAAGAATGGAAGTAACTGATGAAGGCAGAAAGTAATCCTTTGGTCAAAGAAAAAACTGCTTAAATTAGAAAAAAAAACAAAAAAAACAAACTTTATACAAAATACAATTATAAAATGTATCAAATGAGTCTATAAAATGTTGGAGAAGTGTTTTCTATTAGACTTGAAGAGAAATAGAGTGCAAAATCACATCATGATGCAAATACAACAGTTAGTTGATGCTATTTTAAATTTATGATGGTTGCCCAAGAAAGTTACAAATTACAAGAGTTTACAATTTTCTCTTCCCTCTTCTAGTGAAAAAATTGGGGAGAAATTCCAGAACTCAAACTCAGTTGCAACTGCTCTCTTGGCCTAGAAGATTGAGCTTGTGGCTCCACCTTCCTAGTAGATGGCAATGACTCCTATGCCTCATGTTCAACATCATCTACATTAATGTCATCCAATCCAATCTCTGCTACTTTTGCTATATGTACACATTCGATAACCTACATCTCGAAATCAACAATCTTGTCCTTTGCAAGGAGGGCTCCTCATCTTGCATTGTCAAGTCACTGTAGGGGTCAATTGCATCCAAATATATAAGCTCATTTGATTTGTCTTTGCTTTTCTTGTGTAAAGTTGGAAGGTTGTATTGCACAAAAACTAGGTCATTAAGGCATTGTTGAGTCAAATTTCTTCATGCAAATGCCATAAAAAAAACTCTAGTTGCATTCATAGCCATAAGCGCTACAAGGCTGAGACAAAATTCAAAGAGATAGCTTTTAAGATTTGGGGTATTTCCACCTCAATCTTCCCACCAAGAATTTGCAAATAAAAGATTCAAAAGTTTGTGAACAAGCAATATCTTAGTAACAATTGCAATTTGTAACTTGTAAGATATAAGTAAAGACTCCAATTTTTGTTACTAGGTGTTTAAGGGGATATACCCTAGATATCTAGAGGCAAATAAAAGAGCCTCCCCCTATCTTGCTTGTAACTTTGTAAATTTGAAATAATGAGGTCTCCCACCTCAACTTGGGGTGTCATCCTCCCAATGCATGTTGAGAGATTTTCATGTGATAACCACCCTCAATTTTTTTTGTAAACATGTTAGCTGGGCCGTACATTTGTACCAGCAAGGGCCGTACTTTCTTTACTGGAGAATACGCCTTGCCTTTTGGTCTTCTGTCTCCTGCAAGTTGGACGCCTAGGTCTCTGGGGTCTTCTGCATCGTTCTGAGGCTGGAGATTTGAGTTCTGAAGCTGGCCGTACCTTTTCCTCGTCATTTTATGGCGGTTGCAATAACCAGGTTTTCACAATAAATGTTATTGCCTTTTTCTTTGCATGTTGATTAAATCGCAGTGTAATCATTCAGAATGATCAATAAACCATCTGGCATCGAGATTTGATCTATATTCTGTAGTTTATATGCATCTAGTATTTTATATTATTTTTCCAATCATTTCCTTGCAAAATTGCATTTTCTCTTTATATGCAAAAACCTACAAAAAATCAAAATACAGAAAAACAAACAAAACCTCAGTATTCTTAGACAGTGTTCGGGTTAAGAGACATCTGGTCTCTTACAGTCACCAGTAGAATTTATTTGGCAAAGCAACAGGACTAAGGCAGCATGGGCTATCAGGGCCCAAAAGAGAAAAGAAAAAGATGCAACAAAGCCTGTTGAGCCATGCGTGCATACCCTTTTTAATGAAGTGCAGGGGTCGTTTACATTTGCAACCATGACTCCTAACACCATCAAACCGCAAGGGGAGATGCAACCTGAGGATTATACAATCCATGCTATGGGGATCAATCTATATGCAGCCCGACCACAGGACAAAGTCCAGCTAATGGAGGAGACTTAGCGGGTGGTGACTACCAACTTTCTGAAGCATAGACGCCAACTAAAAAAGAAGGAAGATGAGCTCAAGAACATTAAGGAAAGGGTGGAGACCCTACAGAAAAAGGAAAAGGCTAAGGATGCTGAGATTGCATGCATGTCTCAGCATGCGCAAGCGGAAAGGGCCAAACTCCGGGAGGAACTTGTAAAGTTCCAGTCCCAGGATCCCAACTTGGTTACCGGATTGCAACAGAAAAACTAGGAGCTCCAAGACTGGTTGACTCAAGCAGAGAGGGAAGTGCAATAGAGGAATGAGGAGTTTCGAGATCAACGAGCTCAATTGGAGCAGGAAATACAATAGAAGGACAAGGAGCTCCAAGACCAACAAGCTCAATTCGAAAAGGAGATCCAAGAAGTAAAACTCTCTCTAGAAAATGAATCCGCAACCTGAGGTCAGGATGAGGAGCTATTGAAAAGCAAAGACGCCGAGTTGGGAACTCTACAGGAACGACTCTCTGCAGTGAACAAGAAAATTGAAGAGTTGACACAGGACATTGGGTTTAAGGAGGTGGAGATAGGTCTTTTGAAAACTCCTTCCGAACCCCCTGCTCCTCAATCAGATCTCCTTTTGGTGGCTCAACAGTTATATGCCTCATACTGGGAGGAAGTCAAGTCTTTCTGTTTGACCATGCAACCAACACTCCGATTCATGGTGGATGCATCAAGTTTAAGCAAGGAGGTGCGTGGAACGATTGAGCAAGTTCCACAGTTCATTACCGAAAAGGTGCCCGAGGCCGAGAGGTTGTTGGAAAAATTATACACTGTGGCAAATGCAAACTTGGCAAAGGTGGGGATCAATGACCGAAGGTCGGCTGCCAAAAGGGCGAGGGAATTCATTCATTGTCATACAACCATCCTCTAGGCCAACAATTGCTCAGTAATATTGAGTCAGACTATGGACAACATGCAGATGCAATTCTCCAAACTGACTCAAATGGGCTTGCCTTCCCCCTTTCTCCCTGATGATTCGATAGCCATGACGGAGCACATTGTAGCAAAGATCGAGGAAAAACAACGGGAATTATCAGCTTTCCAATCATTCAGTCAACCTACTATATATATATATACATTTGTTCATATGAAATGATTATTGGAAGATCGAAAGTAATTATATATATATATATATTTACATAAAATATAAATATATATTATATACGATTATGCAATAATGATGCTTGCATCAATTATTGAGCCTTATAAGTAATTATGGTTGTTTAATATGAATATGGATAATAGATTCTTATTCGTTTGATTTACATTTTACATTAACCATATCTTCTGAATATTAAGAACAGATCGAATAGAGGAAGAAAGAAAGGGCAATCAACATCTATTAGAAGATTGAGCAATCTCCAACTCTAATATATCAATCAGATTAGAAAAATCAGGATTACAACAGTGTTATTCAATTGTGTTATGCAGGATAATAAGAAGATTGAGTGTATATATATATAAGTAGCTGAATCATTGGGAAATCCCTACTATACTCGGAAACAAAGTGTATCTGGGTCGGAATCGGGTCCAAATCGATTGTGGGTACCAACTAGAATTGAAATTTGTGGCCTCGAAACGATTCCATGAACAACGTTTCGATTTTGAGTGTTTTGGAGCATGACGTGGCGTATTCGGACCAATTCCGCGCGAAGAAAAACCTAAAACCTAGGGTGAAAGCCGTTGTGCATTTTTTCGTCGACCTGTGTTTCATTTCATCGACCTGCAACGTATTGACCAGGGTTGGGGCATCGTTTCTGCATTTTAGACCCACATGACAATGTTTTTACCATTTCTTTGTGTTTTTTTATGTTTTTTTGTGTTTTGCCCAACGTTTCTATGCATTTATCCAGGGTTTTTTTCAATGCATTCCCTCTCGATTGATCTATCCATCGATGGCTTATTAATCTGTCTCTATCCCCGTCTCTTTGTCTGCAGGTAATGAGTAATGGCAATTGATACGTAATAGGGTTGTGAGTTATATTATTAATATTAATATTAATAATTATTAATAATATATAGATTGTATAAATAATAATATTATAGATTGTAATAGTAATAGATAATATAATATTATTTATTATTATATTATAGATTTATCATAATAATAATATTATTATATTATAGATTTATCATAATAATAATATTATTATATTATAAATTGTATAATAATAATATAGATTATAGAATATATGTAAAATTTTAAATATATATAATTTTATAAATAAATCATTGTTTTATTAATTTTTAAAATAATAAATTATTAATTATTGATTATTAATACATTCACTATTAATAATTATAATTTAAATTAATTTTTTATGTTTTATTTTTTATAATATTATTAATTTTGGTAAAATATTAATTATATATACATTAGTTTTTTAATAGTTATAATTAATTTATAATTTTATATTTCATATATATATATATATATATATATGAATATTTTATTATATTTTTGTACGGACATACCCGATTTCGTACCCAACCCGCAAAAAACATGTCGTACCCACGTACCGTACCTGTGCCCGTACCTAATTTGGCAACTTACACACACACACAATCTATCTATATTCTATAGTTGAATAGTAATTAATCTCTATAATCATTTATTTATTTGAATCTCCTATAAGCAATCATGAAAGGGTTAGGGAGGAACCTCAATAAGGTTAGCAGGTGTGTCTTCCCCTTCTAAGTAGCCCACCTTATTCAAGATGGACAAGAGTTCCTACCCCTTGGGGCCAAGGGGTCAAGTATGGATACTCCGCATTCTTGGGCTTAGACGTGGTGAAGTTAGGGCGTCTTATTGAGGAGTAATGAATAGGGATGCAGGTGCGTCTTCCCATTCTAAGTAGCCCACCTCATGTGGGATGGACAAGAGTTCCTGCTCCTTAGGGCCAAGGGGTCGAGTATGGTTACTCCACACTCTTGGGCTTAGATGTGGTGAAACTAGGGCTCCATAACATGCTTCCTCTCCAACCCCATCATGGTAGACTATGGGAATAACATTATTGATTCTTGATTTTTTAAATGATTTATTCAAATGGATTGAAATAATTGATAATATATATGCGTTATGTACTCTAACTCTTATTGAATCATTGGTAGAATTATATGTTATCTAACATGATTGTAGGACCTATTCCAGGGTTTTAGCTAAGGACATGATTATTCGTAATGTTTAAAGTCTAACTATATGACACCTCTTGTTTCAATTGAACTTGTGACTCTAGGGAAAAATCAAAGGTAAACCCTAAAAGGGGACATTACATAGCCTACTCCTCCAAGAAGTTTGGAGAGCACCCAAAAGGTCAAAAATAGATTTTGAAAGCATCAAAGGGCTCTAACTAACCAACCGAACTCAAACCCAAGAACAATTGCACTGCAAGATTGATTAAATACTTCTCCAAGAATATTGGAGTTCTCCCTAACTAACGACTTAGCCTCTCAAAGACTTGGAAATTGGCTAAATGCGCACAAATTGGATAAGCCCCAAAAGGAGACATTACATGTCCATAACCTCCCCATTACCAATTGTGAAGCTATTAGAGAAGAATTGGGGTTGAGGTAATACTTGGTTGCATGAATGGGTTGGTGGAGTTGATTGTTTTACCTTTGATCAAGTATCTTCCAAATGGGATCAAATCTGCCTCTATCCTCCCTATAATATTTTGGATGGTCTCTTTGGCCTTATCCATGGCCTAATAAATGTATCCCATTGGTTTTTGTTCCTTATTCACCAAGCTCAAAACTCCCACCAAAGGCTCTAACACCCGCAAAGTAGAAACAAATTAGAATTACAAAATTATAAGTTACGATTAAAATAAATACTTTAAAAAATAAAAATAAAGTATCCAATTTGAAATTTAAATTCAATTTTAAAGTTACTTTGATGATCTTTGTAGCTCTCTTCACAAAGACATTATAAAAATCTATATGTCTTTTCTTCATTAATCATCTTTGAATGTGTTGAGTCTAGCCATGCTTGAGTCGCAAGCAATTTCTTCAAGGATGTCAATGAACCACAAATTCTTTGCAATGTTAGAAAGTTAGTTGCAAATCTTATAACACTTAGTTTCGTAAGTTCTTTTCCCTTGGTGATTTCTCATCAAGTTGAGAACCCAAGGGTGATTATAAATATGTTTTGTCACTCTTTGCATTTTCTACTATTGGTCTCACCCAATCAATTCTACCTACGTTCTAAAAAAGAAGACCAAGGCAGTGGTTTGTGCAAAGGGTTCAAAAGAATGCCGCATATGCCACTCCATTGTTAGTGACAACTTGCACCACATTCTCTAAGCTCCTCCCACAAGACAATCTTCTCCAAAATTAGGCACAAAGTTTTTACATTCTTTATTTTGTTAGAGACATCAGTTGACTTAAAGAGAACTTGTGCACTATTTAAAGCCACCAAAAAATGATGAGGATGCTATTTCTTCCATTTGTCCACCCATTTGAAAGAATGGTTCATTCGTAATTTTGCCATTGCTTCTTTTGATCTTCTAGAAATGTCTTTACATCTACAACATCTTGGAGCAACTTCCCACTTAACTCTTTTGGAGAGGGTGCCCATACCCTTTTCCTACACCTATCAGTTCTGTCACCAAATACTCTTAGTAAAGACTCTTAGCCATGTTGAAGGGAATGAGTAATACCAAAAATTTGCATATGCTTTAGTTGCCTACTTTTGCACCTGGTTGTTCCACCCTATACCTTGCAGTGATGTTTGTACTCCAGGTATTTTTCTAGGCACAAAAATCCCTTTAACTGAGCTCTGCTCAAGTTGGACGAGGTGGATGTGCAACATACGTGTGGACCATGACTAGAGCCCACAATGTTTGTCATATTCACCTTTTTTTTCCTCTACTACGTTGGGCTTAATGGAGTTGCTGCTATGATTGCATGTGCCCTCACTCTCTCTAGTTTCTTCTCATCAAACAATGTCATGCCCCCACTAAGTACCATGATCGCAACCCCTTAAAATTATAACATAGGCAGATTAAATAAAAGGGGCGCCAAGATGCTAGCAGTTCTATTAAAGGGTTTAATTAAAACTAAATTAAGAGTTTTTATGGCAGCGATTAAAGATGAACGATTGTGACCCTTCCAAGGGCAGCAATGGTGAAAGGTGGTGACTCTTTCACCAATAAGGAGAGTTCATTTCCTTGAGAGGGAAGGAAAAAATACAATTAAGAATAAATATTATGTGACTCCTAATTGTAAAGATTGTGACTCCTAATGTGAAAGGTTGTATCTCATTCAAATATGAAAGGTTGTGACTACCTCAATAATAAGATATAAAAAGGGAGATATAAAGGGGGGTGATGGTGAAAGGTGGTGACTCTTTCACCAACAAGGAGAATTCATTTCCTTGAAAGGGAAGGAAGAAAAAACAATTAAGAATAAATAATATGTGCTCCTTCTAATGTGAAAGATTGTGACTCCTAATGTGAAAAGTTGTGTCTCCTTCAAATATGAAAGGTTGTACTCCCTCAATAATAAGATATAAAAGGGAGATCATTTCTTTGTGGAGAAATAAAGGGAGATATAAAGGGTAGTGATGGTGAAAAGTGGTGACTTTCACCAATAAGGAGAATTCATTTCCTTGAGAGGGAAGGAAAAAAATAAATTAACAATAAATAATATGTGCCCCTTCTAATGTGAAAGATTGTGATTCCTAATGTGAAAGGTTGTGTTTCCTTCAACTATGAAAGGTTGCAACTCCCTCAATAGTAAGATATAAAAGGGAGATCATTTCCTTGTGGAGAAATCATCAATTGGGAATGAATGAATCATTTTGCAAATAAATTATTATTCTCAAAAGGAAGCAATGAAGGGTGGTGACTCCTTCAAGAAATGTATATAAAGGGCAAATCAGTTTATTGACATTCAAACAGCAATCATCACTCATCTATCCATCAAGAAATCAAGCAATCAAAATATCAAAAAGATCAATTAAGCAAACAACAATAAGTCTATCAATACATGAAGAATCAAATCATTCAATGATCAAATCGTTCGAGCATCAAATCATTTAATCATCAAATTATTCAAGGATCAATTCATTCAAGCATAAATCATTCAAGCATCATTCAAACAATTACTTGTCAATCCATCAAGAAATATCAATCAGCAAAAGCAATCGGCAATAATCTAGCAAATTCATCAAGCAATCAGTTTTGAATTTGAGGAAGTGTCTTGCAAATAGGAAGGACGAAATGCCTTCCAAGTTCACGAGAGGATGAGGACAAAAACCCTCCAAGGTGAACTAATACTTGGAAGGATGAAAGCCATTTCATGCTCTTGGCAAGTTAAGGATGAAAACCCTTGATATTGCCACTATTGAGTTAGGGACGAAAACCTCTAATTCAGCAGATTATTGAGTTAGGGACGAAAACCATTAACGATAGTAGAAGAGAAATCAGGATTAGAACCACAAGGAGTTGCTAAACCAAAGGAAGAAGAAGAGCTGATACTATGTGTTGAAGATGCATCCATAATTAAAAATGATGTCCAAATTTTAGGAGGAAATGCAAGATTATCAAGAAAAATCCATGATGATAACACCAACTACATGGAAGTTGACCAGGATACATTTTGAACTCCCTTGTTCAAAGGTCAATGAACTTGTTGACAAGTTAGTTTGTAATCATGAGGAGACATTGGTTTGCATATGACAAATCTAGGAGAGGCCAACATGGTCACCATTGGACCTTGAATGCATTCACCAAGTTTTCAATTCATCATGCTTGAAGAACAAATGGAGGTAGTTACCTTGAGGTATTTGATGCTTGATGAAGAGAAGCATTCCAGTCATTCCTACAAGTACAATTCAAGCATGAAAAAGACGATAATAGTGTGGATTTAATTTTTGCATTTTTGTCATCATGGAAAGTACTCCAAGTGTGGAGAAAAAGTGAAAAATACAACCTGCAGTAAAGGTCACCTAGAAAATGTTCCTACGACGTATCTATGAATTGCGGAGTGAAAATATTTTTTTTATCTTTGGGAAAAGAGAAGAGGAATTTGCTTTCACCACTATTCCAAGTTAGTACCCTCTATACTGTATAATGCTCCTATATTTTGCATTTTGGATAAGTGGGAAGGAAGAGAAGCATTAATAGAAAATATCATATTGGTTCTTTACAAAGGATTCAATCAATAGATGATCAGAAATTCACCTACAAGGTTGTTTGGGCTAATAAAAATCTAATGAATGCTATACTACACACCAATCTAATCACAATCAGCCAATGTCATGAGGCAAAAATAGAGTGCCTAAAGACACCAAAAGAATTTAGGGAAAGTAAATCAAATTTTCTCATTTATACAAATGTGGACTGCCCAATAGACAAATCTTTGTTTGAGTTGTCGATATTTTAGTTGGTAAAAAGGATGGTTCCACTCTTGAAACTCATGTTGAACATTTTGAAGAGTCATATTTAGAATTGGAGAATACAATAAATGAGACTACTAAAACGGGCAATGAATTTAAAGCCACCCCATGGATCCTAAGTTACCCAATGAAAGGATAATTTTTTTCTTTTGGGATATTTCTAGAAACACTTTGATTGGACTAGTTACAAAATGTGACAATATTGAAAGTGGACCAAAAGGGTATTTCAGAAAAGAACGTCACATTTAAGGTCATAGATGTGTATCATGCTTCTAATTCTCATCCTAATAAATGGAAAGCCCATTTTCCTACTTCGCCTCAAAGAAATATTTATAGAACTGTGCTAGGGTTGGGCCAAACAAAGTGGTTCTTTGCAGATGCAGTTTATGCCAAAGGAGAAATTGGTTTTTTGATTGATGCTTCCCTTACTTGGTTTCGAACTATGCTATTGCAAGATGAGAGAAAACTTATCTTAAATTAAGAACCTTGCAAATTTACAACTCTTAGTTATGTTGTTGAGAGTTATTGAGATAACTCCCTTTTTGAAGTAAAGGCAAAAACATATCCCGGTTCAAGTTTTGCAACTTGTGATAATATTAGAGTAGTGTAGTGGAAGTTGAATTGCGAAATAGCTCTTCATGAAAAAGATAATTCCCAATTTTAAATTACTTGAGGACAAGCAATCTTGGGAAGGGCGGACTGTCATGCCCCCCACCAAGTACCATGATCGCAGCCCCTTAAAATTATAACGTAGGCAGATTAAATACAGATTGTGCGAAGATGCTAGTGATTCTATTCAAGGATTTAATTAAAACTAAATTAAGAGTTTTTATGGCAGCAATTTAAGATGAAGGGCTGTAACCCTTCCAAGGGTAGCGATGGTGAAAGGTGGTGACTCTTTCACCAATAAGGAGAATTCATTTCCTTGAGAGGGAAGGAAAAAAAACAATTAAGAATAAATATTATGCGACTCCTTCTAATGTGAAAGGTTGTGTCTCCTTCAAATATGAAAGGTTGTGACTCCCTCAATAATAATATATAAAAGGGAGATGATTTCCTCATGGAGAAATCATCAACTAGGAACAATCAATCAATTTGGAAATAAGTTATTATTCTCAAAAGGCAGTAATGAAGGGTGGTGACTCATTTATTGTGAATGGTGGTGACACCTTCAAGAAATGGATATAAAGTGCAAATCAGTTCATTGACATTCAGTCAACAATCATTACTCATCTATCCATAAAGAAATCAAGCAATCAAAATATCAAAAAGATCAATCAAGCAATCAACAAGAAGTCTATTTGAAAGATTCCTTCCTCAATCTGATCTGAATTTTTTGATTTTTGATTTTTTTTCTTGGAGTCTTTGACCAGCGTATAGAATAGGATTTTGTTTGTTTGTGTTTTGTGTTCTTTTTTCTGATTTTTTGTGTTTTTTTGAGTTTTATGTGAAATGCATGACATGTACAATGCTGATAAAGGAAAATAACCAAACATGCAATGATTCTATTAATTAAAAGACTGAAATTACATAGATATGGGCCAACTGCAACATACCCATTCATCCAAAACTAGGAAATGACTTTTTTACAAGGCTGCAACTGAAATTTCAGGTCTGATATAACCCTGATACAACAAATTTGAACTCTCCCAGCTCTACAAATGACTACCCACTTCGTTTCCAGGTGTGAGAGGAGTTGTGCCACTGCTGTATGAAACTTCTCAGCTCCAAAACTTCAAAAACTTCACTTAGCACTTAGGGTTTGAAGCCCAAATGCCAAACAAAGGTGCGACTGCCTGTGCAACTGGTGAAAGATGGTAGAAATGTCCTCTAAAAGGACTGATCTGCAATCTGATGCGAATTTCTATCCTCAAAATGGACTGATCTGCAATTATAGCCTCAAATAATGCTGCCAACTCCACACTAAAGCTAGATAATGCTGAATCCTGTCACCAGGAGAAATGGGTTTTCATCCAAATCTCCAAATTCTCCCAGAAGTTTGCGTTCTTGGAAGCTCCAAGCTCTTCAAACCCTCAAGTTTGCTGCTGCTCTCAAATTGAAGTCATAAGAATGAATCCAAAATAGACAAAAATGCCTTTTTATCTTCTCCAAGAGGGGTTGACCTTTTTTGGGGTTATTATTTGGCCTAAAAATTCATAAAATAACATTTAGGGTCTAATTTTACATTGTGAACATGGCCCCCTTTCTAAAAACAACTTAAGTTCTAGGATGGGGGTGCACTTTTCACTATTCACTTTCTAATTTGCTGTTACTATTCACCTTTCACTATTCCATTAAAGCCAACTTTATTATTTCCAATATATCCTTGGCTTAATCAACAGAACTTGACTCTGAAAGGCTCGAACAACTCTCGACAAGGTTCCACAACCTGGAAATGGTTCCCCTATCCATACTGCTGACCTACGGACACCCTCGTAATAGGTCAACCTCTGCATCAGATCTGAACGCCTAAGGAAGGGACATTACACTATCAATACATCAAGCATCAAATCATTCAGTCATCAAATCATTCAAGCATCAAATCGTTCAATCATCAAATCATACAAGTGCAAATCATTCAAGCATAAATCATTGAAGCATCATTCAAACAATTTCTTGTCAATCCATCAAGAAACATCAATTAGCAAAAGCAGTCAGCAATAATCTAGCAAATTCATCAAGCAATTAGTTTTGAATTTGAGGAAGTGTCTTGCAAATAGTGAGGACAAAATCCCCTCTAAGTACATGAGAGGATATGGATGAAAACCCTTATTGCTCTTATCATGTTTGGACAAAAAGCCAAATCTTGGTCAAGGAGGACGAAAACCCTTTTATGCTCTTGGCAAGTTAAGGATGAAAACCATTGATATTGCCACTGTTGCGTTAGAGACGAAAACCTCTAATTCAGCAGATATGGAAGTATTTCTAAAGAATTTATGATATGATTGATTTTGAGAATTGTGCTATGATGTATATATCATCTGAATATTATCATAAATTCTCAATTTTGTGACAAAGCTATTATCATTTTGAGTAAATATTATTATTTTAAGGCCGATAATCAGGAATATCCTAAAAAGGGACATTACGAACAATGTACGGACTGCTTGCATCTTTTGTGGCTTTTTCACAAGGCTTGACATTGCAGTTAGGAATGCCTGCAATATGGTACTTGAGGTGATTGATACCTCCATCAAGCTTCTTCGTGCACAAGAGACAAATCATACTCTTTGATACTAGTTCCATTATGGCGTATTTGCAAGCATGGTCACAACTTCTAGTGTGTTGTACTTCCGGTGGGATGGTTTCCACTTGTTGATTCTGAGCTTGATGTGGAGCTAGATGCCACTATATGCTAATCTGTAGCATTTTTAAAGACAAAAAGGAATGTTTAATAAAATATAGTGATTTTGAACATGAAGTCTTTAAAAGATACCATGTAAATGCATGACAAACATAATATGGTAATTGAATAGCAATAACATCAATAATTAAATGATAATATCATTTTTATTGTAAAATGTAAAGCCTATGTTCAGGAAATAAGCTAGCAATTTTATTCACAAAAACTTGTCTAAATCAGCAATAAAATTTACAATAAAATTCAATGCATTTAAAATTGTAAAATCTACATGTTATGAAGAATTTAACATGCTAGAAATAAGTTATATGTTCAGCAAAAATGCTCAAGAATGCTCAAATGCTGGTATGATATTTCTCCTTGGGTGTGTAGGGTTTATAAAGAAAAGAAGCTGTGTATTTTCTTCGTGCAAAACATCTTTCCTTTGTCTTATTTCCAATTTGTGCAGCACAAGTTTTGTCCTCGAACTTGCTGAGTACTCATGAGTACTCGCATGAGTCAGAGGACAAAACTTGCAAATTTCTGCAGACTTAAGCAAGTAAAAGGAGAAAAAACTTGGGATTTAGAAGACTTGCATGTAGTTAAACTATGCCTTAATGAATTATAAGCAGCAATTGAACAAAAATCAAACAAAACAAGGTTGACAATTATCGAGTTGAACAAATCATATCTTGGTGGAAGATTTACTTTTGGGTTAACCTTTCGTCTTCTTCTAACCAACTTTTCACCTATTTACCATTTTAACTATCTAATTTACACTAGATTATCTTTGTTTTGTCTCCCTCTCCTCATTAATAGATATCTAGCACTTTTCTGCACTAACTACCATATCAACATTGCTTGATTATATCCCTTCATATACAAAGTGACCTTAGTTTTGTTTATCTGGTGTTAGTCTTCCTACATCCCTATGCAATCCAAAGTCAAATTTTTTTGCTAATCTTTTCATTGGTGTACTTAGTATCACTAGGCCTTTATATGCCATTTGTTCTTTTTGAAGAACCACCAATTCGTCTTTCAGGATATCTATTTGTATGAAGCACATTAGTTATTATGTTTGTTGAATTGCATTGGAGGTTTTATGGTAACACTTTAAGGATCCTTGGAAATAATTTTCTCAATTTCTAAATAAGTTGATTTCCCTAGAAAAGATTGGATCAAGTTACATTAGCTTTATCTTTGGAATATGAAGACTGGGAGTTTTATAAAGAGAATGGTGATCCAAATAGGCAGACATTCAAATTTTGTAGAAAATTGCATTGGAGGTTTTATGGTAACACTTTAAGGATCCTTGGAAATAATTTTCTCGATTTCTAAATAAGTTGATTTCCCTAGAAAAAATTGGATCAAGTTACATTAGCTTTATCTTTGGAATATGAAGACTGGGAGTTTTATAAAGAGAATGGTGATCCAAATAGGCAGACATTCAAATTTTGTAGAAACTTGGGAATGCTTCAAAGACAAGTGTGATTCAATCAGGCACACAATCAAATTTTGTATGTATTTTGTTTTCTTTTTGTTGCTTATTGGCTACCGATAAGATCCCATACTAGATTTATTTATTTTATTTTAACAATCTTATGATGAAGTGCATAAACCCTCACACTTTTGGATCACTGAGATCCTAATGCGGGCAAGGTGAGAGCATACAATGGTTGGGACAGTAACTATTGGCGGTAAGCCACATAGTTCTATACTGTATACAATAGGTGGAAATGTTATTGATAAATTGATGTCTTGGTGGCATAGCCTTCCAGGCTTTCAAGTCTATTCTTAAATTGGCAGAGAATCATCTAGTATC